>BMAO01037302.1:0-41447 GCA_019973975.1 Trichonephila clavata
ATGTTACTTCGTTCAATTACGTATTGCTTTTATAAATCACTCACTCCTTTTCAATTCTGCGATTTATTTTGTAGTCCCGGAAACGAAAGGCTATGGCAACACAAAATAGTTGTATGTTGGTCGTCAGAAAACGAAAATTGCCGTTACAAAGTTCATCACTCTTCGTCTTAAATGGCAGGGTATTTTACGAATGAGCCTTCTGTTACTTACGGAAAAGTTTTGGCTATTAGCTTTATAAAAAGAATTATTAAGTAATTGTTTTAAGTATTTCAGGAGTGTTTTATTTGAATTTGTCCAAAAGTTTTGGTTACTATTTTTGAATCAACAGTTCTAAAGAAGTTTTAAAGATCGTTTTTAACAAACACGGCGATTTTGATTCATTTAGAAAATCATAGAAATATAAAATATCGTTTTTAAATTCATGAAAAGATAGAACGACTTTATTTTTAATCACTGATTCTAAATGATCAATCATATTTTTAAAATCTTTTCATTTAAAATTCATCTATATTTATATTCATTTGAAGAATCATAAAATACAAAACTGACTATTATTTTATCCTATTGATTATTAAAAGTATTCCTTCAGAGATTGTCATTACCGGTATGCCAATTTAGTGATTTTGATATGTATTAATAACTACCACAATTCAAAGTGAAGATTTTATTTGAACGCGGGATTTTCGGTATTTTTCTAATGAAGTTCTACCTTTCGATATTCGAAAAATCAGAATAGAGCAAATTTGCGTTTTGCAACCAAGGTATATATCAGATTTATACATTGGGCATTATTTTAGAACTATAAGTTTTATGTAGAAGACAAAATTTTGATGCTGATAAAATGTATTTTCAAATGACCTCAGAATCAACAGATACACACATTTTATCATCTTAATCTAACGAAATGGTTTAATTTTGAAAATTATCTAAAGAAAACATAGAAATTGGAGGCAAATATGGCTTTTTGCGTTTTTACTCGCCAAATTTACGGTTGCCCTGTTTTAAGCTAGACTTTTAGGCGTGTAACCACATGAAATGAGATTCGAATAGGCGTTTAAAAGAGTTCAAAGGTCTTTGCAGCACTTAGGGCTACTACTCAAAGAAGGTTTGCTAGTTCACAAATCAACGTATTTTATTAATTTTTGTTGGGCCGCAATTTTTAAGTTAATGCTGTCGAGCTTTCACGAATGGTGCAAAATAAGTACTTTTCGTGAAAAATAACTGCAAAATGCCTGTTTTAGATGGCACTGCAAAACGAACTTACGAATGCGAAAATTTTAGAATCAAAATCCGTAATTTTTGCGCAATTTTTTCAATCTTCGTGCAGATTACGGATAAAATATTTTTACACACGGAAATAAAGTTTCGTGTGATTATTTTCATAAATGACAAAGTTATTGAATGTTAAGTTAAAATATTGAGTTTTTTGAAAATCTTTTAAAAAAAAGTTTTGGAAATTTTATTTTTTAAATGACTGGATCTAAAGAGAAAGGCTTGAAGTTATTTAGTGTAGAATATCGTTTTAAATAACACGAAAACAAATTCATACGCAACAATTTAGAAATAATTTGCATAAAAACGCAACAGTTTTAATCCTTTATTAAAAAAATTCTTAAAAAATAGAAAATATTATTATTTTGCAAAAAAAATTATACCGTATTGTGGCGATATAAATGATTTTTCCGATTCTATAATTATTTTTTGCTGATTTCAACAGTAAAAATTGGATGACAATGTTAAGATGTTGGAAAACGTCGGATCACCGCTCGGCCGAAACGGAATGGAAGTGCTGCCAAGTAAACAACCCGCAGGAGTAAAACAACTAGGCGTTTTAAGGTTTTTAATTAATATCTTTTTAACTAATTGCAATATCGAAATGAAAAATAGTTTACATCCTATTCTCAGACCTACTGAATATATGCACAAAATTTTATTAGAAACGGTCTAGCCGTTTCGGAGGAGTTTGGTTACAAACACTGTGACAGGAGAATTTTATATATATATATATATATGGTTTCCAATTGATTAAATTTTCTTTTAAAATTAAAGTGATGTCCTGATTTAATGAGCCTCACTATCGTAGACCCCTATTTACACCCTATGGGCCCCAAAATTATTTTTTCGCAGACGTGGAACACTTTCAGGCTGTCATAGAACCCTGGGGGTCTATATAGACCACTTTGTGAATCACTGCTCTACTGTAACGTTCCATGAACTCTTTTCTACACGGCTGGCCACCATAAAAGAAACACCAAGAAAGACAAGGGATAGCACAACAAAATTTATTTTATAGATAACATGTTGACCAAGTATCAGATGATAAATTTATAGACTTCTGTGAAGTGTGGTTCCTGCCAGAATCAGTAGCCATAATAGCCGCCAGTGTTGGAGATCACCGCTGCCGCGCGCCTCGGATTGATTCAAAAAGACTTTGGATGTGTTCGTGGAATACAGCAGACTAAGCAGCTTGCACGCGTTACAAAAGTTGTTCTGGTGTGGCAGCTGGGTGCGTAATCTGGGCCAATCGTTGAGCAACCATGGACCACATGTTTTCTATCGGCGATAGATCCGGAAAGTGAGCCTACAGTGTAGCAATTCAGTCTGGTGATTGACGAAGATCCTTTGGACAATGCTTGCCACGTGTGGTTGCGCTTTATCATGTTGAAATATGGCTGTGTCCAAGCCTGAAGGTAAGGAAGGACAACTGGATCCAAGACCACGGAGATGAAGCGCTGGCTGTTTAAAGTACCGGTAATGCGTACTAGAGGAGTGCGAGAGTGATATCCAGTACCGCACTATACCATAATAACCGGTGCATGCCCAGTGTGGTGTTGCTTAACACAGCCGTTCAGCATCCTCTCACCATGGTGTCTCCAGACTCGAATCTGACCATCGCGGTGTTGAAGACAGATGCGTGACTCTTCAGTAAGGACAACTTCATTTCATTCATCTCACCATTAATGGCGGAGACGTCTGTTGTTCTGCTTCAAGGGTAGACCATGCAATGGAGGTCTTGCGGACAGACCACTGTGCTGTAAATGGCGTCAAATGGTACGCTCAGACACTGAATAATGTGTTACAGTCTCAATGTGTTGTGCTATGGTTCGTGATGTGACTGAGCCATCCGTCACTGTCATGCACTTAATTTGCCTGTCCTCAAGTGAAGTCGTGCACTGAGGTGGATTCGATCGACTACGTCGGTCGGTCTTACCAACGGTCACATATTGGCATTACAGTGGTTTGGTTTCGTCCAACACGACTACCGATTTCCCTGAAAGTAATCCACAATCTCGGTAGGCCAACATCCTTCCTCTGTCGAAATCGGATACTTGATCAAAACCTGATCGCTGTTTTCTACGTGACATAACTAATCGTTTTTTGAAAAAACCACAAGAAAAACACAACTGTCGAACTTGAAATTGTCGAAATCTTCAAGCCTTAAATAGCGCTTTGCGGTGACGCCACAGGTGTTTGTGATGTGTGTCTGTGCTGAAATTCTAATAATTTGCATATCTCACCATGGCTAATGCATTTTGTAAATTTTATGTTATTTGAGTGCTTCCTTTGGGGTGTTGCTTTTACGGTGGCCAGGAGTGTATGGTATAATCTCAGTATGGAAATTTTTGAGTCTTACCTCGTATATAATCCTTCCGAGCAACTATACTTTCGTCATTGCTTATGTTTCATATGCTGTCTCTTGTTTCTGATTCTCATCACTCTCAGGTGATGTCTTATGCAGTTACTATACTGTTTGAATTGTTGCTGCTGTTGTTACTTATGCCACCTGTCTGACGTAGTCATATCGAGGACCACAAGATTCATCATGACCGCCTGCCGTTAGCCTAAGCTTTGAGCCCCCATGAAGGTGAATTTTGCTCACACAACACGATAGATGGCGTTACCATTTGGACCACACATTTAACGAGCACGTTCTCCGTGTGTATTCAGTGGGTATTTGGTGGCATTGGGCATCGAACCCCGGCCTTCCGGTCTAGAGTCCGATGCTCTAACCACTGTTCGAATAAATTGGGATGAGCAATTTTCTTGTCTGAGTTAGTATGTGATTATCAGTGACGTCTTGAACCACTCAAATCGGTTATACCTACCTAGATGCAATGTGATTGATCGACCTTGACCATAATTTACTCGTTTGATTGGCTTGGTGTGTCAATTGTTCAGTTGTGGGCATTTAAGTGTAGCAACTGGAGGTTATAATTTTGCTTTCCTTGTTACCTTGTTCTGTGATGGATATTACACACACTCTCATGAATAATTCTAAAATAATCACTCTTAATTAATCCCAATTATATGACTGTGAACGATATAACAATGCTAGTTGGTGTGGGCAACTCACAATTGTTTCAAAGACTTTAAAAACATTTCAAAATTCCGGAACATCGTCTCCAAAAAGAAAGAAAATTGAATGCTAAAATAGGGAAACTACTCCAAGAACTGATAAAATTTATAAAATTTTTATAAGGAATTTGCAAAATAAGTCGAAGAAAGATGAGCAAAGAGCTCCGAAAGGTTGATCGGATTATAGTGTTAAGGAAAACCCTTCAACTGTAAGGAAAATGCTTCTGGAAGTTAGCCATAAAGCAATTTCCTATTCTGAAAAAGATCAAAAACGTCTACAATTGGATAATTACCGATTCTTTGCTGTTACAACAAGAATAAGGTGATTTTAAGGTATCCGACTGGTTGCAACAACTTTTTTTTTTTAAAAAAAAAGGAAATATGGGATTTTTGTTGTTGTTATTTTTAGATTTGTTTAGTGCATTTTAAGAAAAATGTGCTAAAATTAAGAAGAGAAAAAAAATTATTATTACTAACAAGGGAGAAAATAGGTAAACTTTGACAAAAAAATAGCATAAACGTGATCCATTCCGTACCAAAGGTTTATGAACACATTTTCAATTTTTTCCAATCTAATGTGTTTTTATAATATTCATTTTTGAAATAATTTTGAGGATAAGAGATATTTTAAGTGTTGCGAAATTTAGAGCACTTTATCTTAGTTGTTATATGAAATTGCTTAAAAATGCAATGATTATATTCACAAAAGGGACTGTAAATTTTGTAATAAAACAGTGAATGATAAATCAGAAAGTTAAAACTGTTCTACTATTATACAGAACTTACAGAAAAAATTTCAGTTAATTATGTTCAAAACTTTTTGAGCAGGCCCCGTTTGATTATTTTCAAAAAATCCATCTTGTGTATAGTAATAGCATCTGCTTTTGCTTGTAGTTTTTGTTCTAGTGAACGGAAAATGATGAATTTAATATTTTTATAAAGCTAATAGATGGCTCATAAAATAAAATCATAAAAATATTTTTCAATTTTTGGCAAAATTCACAATTTTAGGGTAGTTGGATTCTTTAAGTGATGAAACACATTTATTTGCGCAGGGATTCAAATTAGGTGTAGTTAGAAGAAGTGAAGTTGAATCTCTGCTACCAGATCATACCCAACAGATTATAAAACACCCCAATATTTTGGGGGTGTATTTTACAACAAATGTCACTAGAAGCTTAGTTCATCTTAAAGATATGATAAATTATGTCAAATACACATATAATTATTACACAGTAGAATTCTTGCGTTCATGGAACTATTTGATGGACCATTTCAACATGATTTGACATCTTGTCACAATTCGAAATTGATCCAGACTTTTATGCGAGAAAATAAAATAAAAATCCTTATTTGGTCTGGCAACTCACCAGATCTAATGCCTGATGAGAATTTATGGCATATTCTTAAGAATTGTTTAACTAAGATGAGTGTCACGACAACAGAGCAAATGATAAAAAATCATATACAAGTGTGTTTTTACGATGATGAAGTTAAGAACATAGGAGCTGCACTAGTGAAATGAATACAAAGACGAGCTGAAGAGATCATTTCTGCTATAGGAGAACATATTTCGTGCTAATAAAGAAGTGTTTATGTCTACTTAAAGTATGTAATGATAAAAAAACAAGTTTATTAGTGAGAAAATAATTTTCTTACCATTTGTCCCAATTAATTCGAACGGTATAGTATAGCAAAAAGCCCACCTGTTACACCTTGTTTTGCACACAGTTGTAATTAAGAAGGCTTTTGCAAGGCGTTTATAAGCAAAATATCAGTTTCCATTAAAATATAATTGAAGACATCCTTTCTCACACTTCTTCAAAAAATAGCCATGAAAAGAAAATGATTTTTTTCTTCATTTCAAAATGTAATTTATTTACTCTAACTTTCAAAACACCAATTTTACACGATATTAGAAAAACAAAATCATTTCTGTAAAAAATTCGATTCATTAATTTTTGATGCACAACGTCTTTCCTCTCGGTTGCTGGATATTTGTGGGAGTGGTTTCGTGAAAAAAGACGAAAATGTGTAACATAAAGTCGGGGAAGCGCACGATGATTGATTTGACCTATCAGCGCTTGGTTGTCTCTCTTCGCTGCCCTCGGATTGCGGTTCAACTCTAGTAGCCATCAAGCAGCCAGGCTTTTTTTTGGGTTAAATTTAGCATTTCAAAAGATGAATTCAAAAACTTTATTTCATTTTCATGACTTTGAATACACTTCTCTCATACCTAACGTGATCATTTATTCTTTGACTCAAAACGGGACATTGGTTTATTTAGTTCAATTAACAGGTGCACAATGAAAAAAACACATTTTAAAGTTATTTATTCCGAAAAAGTTACGAATTAAAAAATGTACCCAAAATGTTTAGTTATACTTAGATTTATCAGAGGAACAAATTTGCTTTAATATAGCTGGGGAAGATTTTAAGTAAGAATGAATATCTTGACCAGTTTCTTTTTATATACACCTTAATTATCAACATTGCCTTTCAAACTGAAATTTGTAACTTGGTTTTCTCAGATGTCCACAATTTGCTCATCATAGAAAATACTCTTTCTACTGGATCATTTGTAGCAGGAAAACATAAAATATATTCAATTAAAATAGAAAAGCTTTCATGCTGTAGGTTGTAGGGGTGAAAGTGTTTGATTACTTCCAACCAACGAGTTTCATCGGAAACATTTAGATTATTCTATTGGGTTACTTTTTGCGATGTAATGTAGATAGAAATTAATGAAAATTCGTCAAAAACTTCTGTATCTTTATTACAGTCAATATATTCCTTTTCAATTAATACATCCAGAGATTTCTGAACGTCTTCTCATGCGAAGACCTTTCTTAAATCTGACCAATAAAATATATCCATTTCTTTGGTAAGAATGCAACTCCCTGCTCCAGATATATATATTCAAGGCTTGTTTTATGAAATTCTGTAGCCGTTCTTTTCACAAACTCTTCATCTATATCAGTACAATTACCTTTGGATTTCATCATTAATTGACGGCCCGTAAATGGAAGGAACTGATTGGTCTGTTTCTGAGTCAAATTGTCTTTTTGTTGATGGATTTCTTTTACAGCTTCAGTCTGAACCTTCAAGTTTCTCAATACAGCTTGATGAAAACTTGCTGACTGAGAGTGTAAAAGTAAAGCCACAATTCGGATGTGAGATATTCAAAGAAGTTTTTTAGTAACAGGGAACATTTTTCATTACCCCCCAAAAAAAGTTTTTTTAAGGGCTGATACATTTTTTAAAACCCTTTCCAAGGCAGGCAAAGAGCAAGCTATCTGGTTTTGCTATAGCCGAGCATTTGTTGATATTCAGTTTCGGCGCAAAACTCCTTTAGAGCTTCACCTCGAATCGTATAAATAAAAAAATGAATACATCTCACAATAACTGTAAGTTTTTTTTTTTTTTTTACTTTACACTCGGAATAATCACGGCCCATTTATGTGACCTATCTGGCAAGGTCCTCATCTAGCTACTACACCATAGTTATCATAAGTCTCGGCTCTTCTCCAAGTTGAACAATGACAGTTATTTTTGGTCAAAAATTGCCTTACTCCTTGTGCTAATTAAAAAAATTCATTAAAGATATAATTATTCGATAGAAAAATTATTTCTTATCATACCCGATACATTTTTTTTTAGGATTTCAGTTACTACTGCGTATTTACCACGATAGCATGTCAGATGTTACACGTCATATGCGACTACTGTAAGGCTCGTTTCTTTTTTTTTATTAATATATTATGTATTTTTTGCCGAAAAATAATTTTTGTTCAAAATAAAATAAATATATAATAGCTTTACGAAAAAATTAAAATGACAAGATTATTACAAAAATATGTAAGAAAAGAAAACAATTCATACTCTACAAAACAAAGTTTATTTTTTTTAATTTTATGCTTCCAAATATAATGTTTAATCCATAATGCATTTGAAAAAGCTACAGTAAAAATATTGGAATTTGTTCTAGTTTGATTCCAGTATTGTAATAAAACTGCGTTTTACAACTACTTTAAATATTTTGGACGGAACATTTTATCATCTTCTCCATCTTTCAATTTCTGACATTCTTCCTTATCATTATCTTCTTCCTTTTGAGTTCCATCTTCTGGATCGATGCACGATAAGGTACAATGGAATTTACAACAGACTTTGCTCGATGGACAATCAGATGAGGAGCAGCATTCCATTTGCCGTCCACTTGCACATGAAATACGATAAGAAGAAGGACATACATATTCTCCTATTTCAAATTAAAAATGTTTTAAAAGGATAAGCTAAAATATTTCAAATGATTAAATAATAAAATATACAAGAACTTTATTATTGTCAGTAATATTTGTATCTGAAGCTTAATATACGCAACTTAAAAATATTGTTATTAGGGATACAAAAATTAGGGAAACGAACACAAAAATTAACAAAAACTAAGAAAACGCCATATAAAACAAAACAGTATGGAAGCCATAATTTCTCGGAATGGTATACAGAGCACAAAGTTATAATCCAGAGAAGCAATTTGGTTGCATGTAAGTAACAAAAAATTTATTCCTTGGAAATAATATATGATTTTTAATATAGTGTTCGGTCCCTTCCCAAACTCTACTGCACACTCCTGTTTAGTAAGGATGTAATATGGATATCAATGAGACTTTGAAGAATACTGTTCCATTTTTTGATAAAGGGCAATCTGCAGGTCTAGAACAGTAACGAGGGGCCTTAATCTTGCAGCAACACTTCATTCCAGTGTGTCCCAAACATTTTTGACCATGGTTAACATCAAGAGACCATGCTGGTCACTTCATGCATTGTATTGATTCAGTTGAAATATGTTTTTGAATTAGAACCGTAAAAGGTTTGGCACTATCCTGCGTTAAAAGAAAGAAACCACCAAAGGCTGCAACAAAAGGTTCGACATGTGGTCGCAAGATCTCGTATGCGTACCTTTGAGCCACCTAGTTGACCTTTCGAATGATATGCAGGCCAGTATGTCCAGGGAAGTTTTAAGACTTCTTGAGGCCCTGCCTCCCCACAAACGTAGGCCTCTATATGACGCTTAAAATAGACAGTGTATGGCATACATTGTCCAATACTCGTACGAACAATAACCAGAAACAAATAAATGTGCGTGATTGCAATCGCACAAACCGGCTCGACTAACTACCACTTTTTGACTGTATGAATAATTATGGTGTATCGTGGTAGGCCTATACTTGGACGACGGTCATCGCTTGTAGCCAGTTAACATATCGTCTATAAATTCCAGTTTTTGGAGAATACAACCAGAAATAATATCTGGCCGTTGAAATTTTTCAAATTAGAATGTCAATAAGGCTGAGTTGAAAACGAGACGATGTCCCCATTGTAGCCGCGGCCCTGGGCTCGGGTCCAGTTGGCCCATGCCTTAAGACATCCCAGAGTATGAATGCCTATGACGAAAAAGACCATTACCGTCAAACCATACCATCTGAAATGTAGTTTACCTTGGACGAATAGGAGATACTTCGAGTGCCTCTTTCCCGACATGCCAAAACACGCCTTGTGTCACACTCTTAAGTAAATCGGCACTCACTCGTAAACAGAACTTGATTCCAATCATTGTGCGTCCAGTCTCAATGCTCAGCTGCCCATAATTTTCGTACCCCACGGGGACTTTCTATCAACAGAATGCCCACCACTGACTTATATGTGTACATTCCACCCTCGTGAGGCCTACTTTGGATTGTTTGGCTTGAGACAAATCGCCTCTGGTTACAAGAAACTACCATTGAATCTGTGTCTTATTTTCTATTCTGTTTCGACGAGTGACAAATATCAGTCATCATGTGCTGTGAAAGTACGTGAACTACCTTGCCCAGGCAAAGATTGAAAATGCATTGTTTCTGACACAGTCATCAATGAAACTTCTTGACACTCCAGAAACGTCTGTTACAGTTCCTTGTGTTTGAATGGATTTCAGTCTCAGGTAGTACAACAAGTCGTGAGCTCTATTAGAACAGTTTGAGGGACATTTTCCAAGGACGTTTTTCTCAAAACAAGAGCAGAAATTTTGTTCATCTAAGGCATTAAAAAACAATAGCTTCAACAAAATCGCAATTTCTCCACGTAGCACTTTTTTCTGGTTTTTGAAGTCATCAACGTTGATTCGAAAAAATGGATGTGTTTCCTCTTCTTCAGTTTTCTGCTACACTTTAGACTACGGAAACTTTTTACCCCTGTTAGTTATCAGAAGAAAGATTTACCTAATTCTCTTCAATCCGCAATATCCCTTAATTTTTTTGAAATGTGTATTATTTTATGCCATATATTATTTATGACATATATTATTTTATGAGAAGTAAAAGTTTATTTTTTTTCTCCTTACTATTTGGAATGGTGTTTCTTTAAAGCAGTTTGGAGTCTTACGGCTTACTTTAAAGGCTGTAGGGTTTGTAAAATTAGAAGTTCTACTGATATAGTGGATAAATATAAAATACTTTTGTTTGAATAGTGAATAATACATATAAAATATATTTTTAAGCATATATTATTATTTACATTGTTTAAAGAATTTTTTTATACGTTAAAAACACAATCAAAAAAGGATTATCTAAAAAATGCTAAACTGGACTTAGTACATTGCGTACGAAATTTCTATATCCATGTTATAAATTTTAAACATTATAATAAAATTTCTTAAAGTATACGAGCACGTTTGGAACTAAGAATTTGAAACGGCTTATGAAAAAATAGTTTTTTGACATATAGTGTCAATTAAATTAAGATATTGGTATAAATGTTTAAAATAATATTAGACAAAACAAGATATTTGGGAAATCAGGACATATTTTCAAAATATTTTCCTTTTATAGAGAAATGCTTTTATAATAATAATAATGTGTCAACGTATAGCTAAGACATCCAACAGCTTGAACTAGGGTTTTTCAGCTTTATAATTTGTAAGTGGATTTGCTCAAGTTTTAATATAACAGAGTAGAGAAATTTTAAAAGAAAATTAGTGTTGTCATTTTGATTCAAACTAACCCTGAAAATTTTCAGATATCTTCAAAAACCTAGTTGAGGCACTTCATAAATGTTTTAGATATATATATATATAGCTGAGGTATATTATATTATTATAGAAACCATACCTATAAATGGAGAATATTTTGAAACTTTGTAATTTACATTTATTTTTTGCCAAAAATATATTAATATTTTTATTGTATTAAATAATCCCGCATTATACAGCCCCGATACGCCATTTCCAAGTCACTGAAGACCTCCAAGTAGTCTAAATTAAAAAAATCGGACTTAAAATTCTCAAGAACAATAATCCGGTAAATCTCTCCAAATATTAAAGTTTATGAGCAGGATAGGGGTGATCTGTTTGACCTAAAGGCACTCTGTAAAAATATTTCAGTTCTGTTGGATGGCTGTGTTTGCCATAGTGATTATGTTCACGGACTCGTGGTTGGAGATTCAGGGTTTTAAGATATACCATATAGAGGGTCCAATGCACGTTAAATATGTTGACAGTCAGTGTCCTCCTTCGTGTCGCATAAGCAGAGGTGTTGCCGCCTCAGGTGTCATCTTCATCATTTGACCAAGATTCAAAATTACGAGTTGGGTGGACACTAGCTCTGAGGTTGCTTTAAAATGGGACGTAAGGGTTCTTAACCTTATTCTCCATCTGGGCACATCTGACAAACAAGAAATTTCTGGCGGGTGCGGTTCAAAAAAATAAATAACGATTCTTAATATATTTTTATTTTATAGCAATCTTAAGCATCATAAACAACATCCTATATTAGAAAGGTTAAAAAATCAAAATAATTAAATTTAATGCGATTTCTGCATTGCATATTATTGAATAATTTTTCAAAGTCAGGCGTATGAAATGATATTCCCAACTTATAATTTCTTTAATATTGATATCGTTAAGTTGTGACCTGATTCTTAATTTAATTGTGTTAATTGTTGAAAACAACCGTTCACATAAATATGAGCAACCGAATCAAGATTTTAAATGTTACATCGCTGAGAAATTTCTCAATATATAACACATTCAACACGAAGGTCTTCAGCGACAGTAACAACTGCTGAGTCAAACATTGTTACCAGTACTAATACTAACAAAATAGTGTTACTAGTACAATAATTTTATGGGTTTAATTTATTCTGAAGAATGATAAATCCCACTGTCACAAAAAATTCGTGGAGGCATCAGGTTTTCCACGTTGATTTATATATATATTATATATATATATATATATATATATATATAGCGAGAGAGAGAGTATATTGCAGACAGACAGGGGGCACACAAAAATAGCTTCGTGAGTACTGTGGCGTCCGCCGACATGGGGTTAAGAACCCCTGGTGTAGCAATATTATAAATCTCTCTCATTTAATACAGTCATGCTGGAAGGTAAGAGGTGTGTGTGTACATTCAAAAAGTATGATAGATCCATCTGCTTTCTTCTAGGAATATTGTGTCTGTGAGACGAACATTACTTCATGTCCCCAATTACTATAAATTAATATAGATGGTCAATATCCACAGTACATTTGTTATAGATTAGGCTGTGGTAGAGGCTAAATGTCAAGATGACAATCTCCATGAGTTTGAGCCTCAGTGTGTTCCTCTGTAAACCTACCGTTATGAGCGGTTGATGCATGTTAAGTTTTCCGTAGCTTATAGTACTTTCATGATAGGGGTGTGTAGGTTGGAGAAAGGGAAGCCATATTAAGCATCATCCTAAATCACTTGACCATTGTTTAAAATTACGAGGTATCTCACCAATAATTCTCGCGTTCCATGAGTTTTAAGTTTATAATCCAACGTCCACCCACATTTAACAGGTTAGTGTTATCTGTGTCTATGCAACTCTTCAGCAGAGTCAATCTTGACCAAAGTATCGGCTATTTTGTATTATTCAATCTTGCATGGTTGCTGATCCGTTGAAAGTGTCTAAAGGGTATCGAAGAAAACCGTAGGATCGGATCTATTCCAAGATCATTGATCAAAGACCAGTATTGACCCAAACCACAAATTGTACTGCAATAGTGCATATATGAATAGTAATAAAGCAATTAAAAAAATATTTTTAACATTCATTTTTAACATTTGTATGTGGTTGTTTTTTATCCCACGTGACTCACAGAAACATCTAGATCAAGTCCATGAGCCCGTACGTTTTTAAACAGTGAAGACCTGTAGCAGGGCTTGAGAGCAGCTGGCTCAAATGGCAACCGATACAAGCCAAAATGTGGGCAGGAGCCGGTTGACTCACATTACAATTTAGACAAGGAAGGTAAACTTTAAGACCATCCACATGCCGTTGAGTTTGTGTATGTCCACTGCGAAGTCCAGCAAGAGTAGTTTTATCTCTCCTAATGCTTGTTCCAAGTAAAGCATTAACATTCTTCATAAATTGTATCATTGCAATTGAAAAATAATATCATTGCACTTCAAAATTGAAAAGCAATTTTCATAATTTGTTTTTGTACTGATAAATAGTTATATTCAATTAAGTAATATAAATAACTAAGATAACTATAAATCCTTTTACCTGGATATTTTTTACCACTTCTTACTTCGTGTATGAAGAAGAAGGTCAGAAGAATGGCATACCATATATTATTCATGATCTGGAATTAAAAAAATAGGAAAATTACAATAAAATTAAGTTTTATAGTTGGGCTTATAGTGGTTCTATTTATATAACACATAAAAATATTACTAACAGCATATCATTTCTGTAGCAGTTTTTGGTATTGAAGTACTAAGAATATTCTTGATTGAAATAGAACTCAACAAAAATTAACAAATAAATAATTTGCACGTCTATCTCTTTGTCTTGTGAACTTCAAAACCTTTTAAGATGGAGAAATGTTATAAAACATTTTACAAACTTTTGGAACTTTAAAAAGCTCTAACAAATATAATAAGGTTTATGTCAATTGAACTAATGTTTCAAAATATATAACGTTCACTTTTCTTTAAATTTATATGAAAAAATAATTCATTGGAGAAAACAAAATTAATGAATTTTTAAACGATCAACAAATTCATTTGGTTATAACAAGCAAAATATATTATATTTTTTTTTCTTACAAAATGAATTACGAAGTTTATAAAGTGAACTATAGTATGAATTTACAAATTTTCTTTTTAAAATATAAAAGTAAAATTTCCTGTTATACTCTAGTACCATAGCCCAGTGGCTGAGTCTTAGTGTATCGTGCTTCCATGACACAGGTTTGGAGTTCAAACCCCGCTGATTGGGAAAAAAACGACTCCATCTTCCATTTCTTCAATGGGTCGATAAATGAGTACCAAACGCTTGTGTCTGGGAACTAAACATTGGGGTTTAACAACAGACTGACCTCCTGACCGGAACATCTGCTTTTCTATGATTATGGTTCTCATGCTCAAGGTTATGAAAGCTAATATGTGCACAATATGCCTTGGCTCTCATGGACTGTTGAGCCACTGATTTTAGTTTTGTTTTACTATAGCAGGAGATAAGGAAATATATATTAAATGTGTTCAATATAGGGAGAAATACATGTGTTATTTGGGTACTAGATGAAGAGTATGAAAAAAGATGCATTATTATACATGATTTGCAAACTGAACGTAAATTTAAAGGAATAACATTTTTTTATATCAAAGCCAAAGGTGGGTCTTTCATTTTTAATATTAACTAAAAACAGCCATTAGCAAATAATTTTTTCCTTAATATCATCGTTTGAGAACTCCCACATAAATAATTAACTAATATTCACGTTTTTTGTTTATTCGCGAGTTTTGGGGGAAATACTATTTTATAATATTAAAACTAGTAAAATTTTTACTTGCTTTTATTTTGCATTATTTTATTTTGTTCTATTTTATTTTTTCAGTGAAAACATCTGTATTTTTTTCTTTATTTTTACGTTGATTTAAGACGCTGATTCCAGATATTTTGTACAATTCATTACAAACCAATAAGGAAAGTATAGTGTTTTTCAAAAAGGCTATAAACGAATATAATATGAGATCTGTTGTGGTATACATCAGGCCTACTACATAACTCGCAAATTTTCGTCAGCAACAGTTCTTATAGATTTCAAAAAATGACTCAAAAACATGAATATTACTTCTAAAATCTTTAAGATATTGAGTTAATATTTTCGATTACAAACTGCATTTCTAAGTGATTTACTTATTTAATACGCGGTCTAGATAGAAATGAATTGGATCGAATTTATTTGTCACATTGGCATGTGAAAATTAATTCAAAAATAACGAAGTTTTTTGACAAATTGTTTCACACATTGTCGCGTGACATTTCTGTCTCTAAGTAGCATTATAGGAAATTAATTAAACGCACTTTTTTACAAATTGCTCAAAAAAAAAAATCAGGTCATTTGAAGATTGTTAATAATGTGAATTTATAAGTACAATGTTGGTACTAAGTAACTAGCCATGGTTTGTATACAATAAAGCACTTTCAACATGTATTTCGCTGTAGTGAAACATCAAAATATCATTCATACATGAAATTATTTCCATAAGAAAGTATTGGATGTTTTATAACTGATTTTTAGAAAGAACATTATATAAAAGTCTTGATTCCTTGGTCAAATGGAAGAAAAATATCTTAGCTAGTGACTTATTCCAACAACTTTTCGCAATATAAATACGTGGAAACCATTATTGGTTTATTCAGTAATTACTGTTGTTTCACATGGCGATTTTATAGGTAAATTTAGAACTCTAATCTAATAGTTATAATTCTCGAAAACTTAAACACCTGAGTAAAGTATACAAAAAAAATTATATTCATCGCAAAGCAGCCGACAAATTTATCAATATTACTATCCCTGAAGAAAGAGGTGCCAAAATCTCAAAAAAGTTGCATAAGTAAGCAAGGAAGCTTAACATTAGAACCTACACTGCAGTGCTCGTCACCCCAAGTAAAATGAACTAAGTAGCAAAATCAATAC
Source organism: Trichonephila clavata (assembly GCA_019973975.1). Lineage (NCBI taxonomy): Eukaryota > Metazoa > Arthropoda > Arachnida > Araneae > Nephilidae > Trichonephila > Trichonephila clavata. The sequence goes on from BMAO01037302.1 coordinate 16,351, forward strand.
TTAAACAAAAACTAAAAGACTGTAACACCAAATTCCTGAAATTAATACAAGTAAAAGCCTGGCAAGCACATTTACAAGAACATACTCAAACAATGTCACAACAATTTTTCTCCTATCCTGCCATTCTGACAGAATTGCAGCACATTAGCAATAATCCAAGTGATGGCTTATACGAAAATAACTGTATCCAGAATGTTGATGATGTCTATAGGACCTTTAGTCCCATTTAATTATAGTCCATGATAAGACCCCAACCAACTAACAAATCAACCATGTAACTGCCGTTATCTCTCTTGATTGCAACAACTTATCTATACTCCGCCAAACAATTGCATATCGACATTGATGATTAAAACTGAAAATGTTTATTTTTTTATACAGCGGATTTTCTATAATGAATGCATTTTACTTAAATTCATACTGATTATACAATGGTATTTTAAAAACATATGTCTTATATATTTATGGAAAAGGCCATTCTGGATCTAAGCAGCTCTCATGTACTAATACAGAAGTGAACAGACATCTTCCCAGGACGGCTTTGTGGCACTTAAAAATGCAAATGTTTGAATTGTGCTTTCTTTCTAAATAAAAACGAGAAAATAACGGAATTCAGAACCGCTTCTATATTGGCCAATGAGTGGAGGGGAGCTGTTTAGAGGTGGCAGGATGAAGCAATAAAAATTATTTCGGTGACGGACTTCGCAATTCTGATCTTCAGTCAGTTGATGAGAATGGTACCTTAGATGGCACCCTCTCTCCAAACTACCATACTGGACACGAACTCTACAGCTTTAACACGCATTAGCCACCTTTATATGGTGGGTCTTTAGTGGCACCATGACTTGAACTCGTAACATGGCGGTCAGGAATTTGTGACCGTAACCACTAGGCTTCTGTTGTCATTGGCAAACTAGAAAATAATGTTATCTGGGTGGTTTTTCTTGATCAGATCAAAAGACACAGAAGATTTGATCATCTGTGATAACGCTGTTGAGGTAGCCGTAGCTGTTTTTGACAGCTTCGAGGCGATCTAAAGCTTTTTTTTTATCAATCTGCACATCATGGACACGTTCACAACATCAACAATTATCTGGGCCGTAGATAATTTCCGTGCATTAGTACAAGGAAAAACTGTTAAATGACTTATAATTTTAGAATTTTGGTTTTTCTATACGTACATATAACCACACTCAGTAACTTAGCACTGATTTACAAAATGATAACAAAAATACATTTTATATCTGTATAAAGAGAGAGAGAGAGAGAGTAATAGAGAGTATTTTGACATAATAGAAAAACAGAACCCTATTGAAAATTAGACCTATATCTATCTACACCTGGGAAGTATACAAAACTGTAAAAATAAAAAGAATGTGTATGGATATTGAAAAGAGGTTTTTGACATAGATATGAATATTAAAAAAAATTGAAAAATAATTCACATTTACACAAAGGTAATCAAATATAAAAAAAAATTAAAAATTATCAGTTATAGAAACTGTCGATAGAAGTGAAAACTTAGAACTTTCAGTATTAAAATTTGAAATTTCATATTTTGAATTAAAATTTTCTACATCAATCTGATTTTCACATCTATTGACACTCCGAGCAACAACTAAATGCATGATTATATGGTTTATTTTTATTATTCAAATATATTACGGGCTGTACAAGATGTTGACAAAATATAAATACAATTCGATTGAAATAACAATTAATGTACAAACATATTATTTATGAATTATATTTGCATTTACTTAAATCTCAATGCACTGGATGTTTAACATTATTTTAATTGTTTGCATCATTGTCATCATTAATTTCAACAATACTTAGACTTTTTGTAATTTCAATTATTTCATTTTGTTCTAAAAAAATACAATAGGTTTATGGTAACTAAGGTTAGAAAAAAAAATGTTTGATTCAGTATCGCGTAAAAACCGCATCGATAGTCATTTTATATTTTGTAGTATGATGTTTTCGATCATTGGACATATTTAAATTAAGTGTTTAATTTAAAAATTCAATTAGTGGTAGATTTTTATCATCTACAAAGTTAATATTGAAGTCTCCACTTAAAATCATCGGTACATTATCATATTTTTCGCTAAATCTTTTTTCGGGTATTTCAAAACCTTCTTTTGTATAAATCATCAAATTTTCGAATAAAAATCGTTGTATCTGTCTCATAGATTTTCCAGTCGAAATATAAACGGCAACCAGTGATATGTATTGCCCATTCTCGGAATCGCAACGAGCAATGAACAGTATATACACATTGAATTCTTCACTAAATCCATTCAATTTCACTTATAAGATATACACAGCACTATACGTCAGCTGTATAGCTACAGATATATTGCTATAAGCATGTCAGTGACGCGAACGCACGAGATTACACCCATCCAAAAAGTGTCTAAGATGCGAACAGTAGACTGCGCATACGCCAGTCAAAAGCATGCCGGTGACGCGAACTTATAAGATTCTCCCCTACGAAAAAGTGCCCAACGCCGCTAAAGAAGTTTTCACTTCAATAAAAACTTACATAAAAAACTTTCGTAAGAGATTTCGTAATTAGATCTTACACACACACAAGCTAAGTATTCCATCATATTTCTGTATGAACCGAATAACCATCGTAGAAAATAATAATAATGTAATTTTACCTGAAACTCTACAAATGATTTCCTCTCCACAGCAGTAGTAGGCAATAAATGTGACTTTGCGCGGTTAGGACTGCATTGCAAACGCAAAATCTGGAATTTATACTATCTTGATTCTAGAAGTTTCTTATAAAAATGAATCAATTCCACGAAATGTATTTTTGTAAGGTGAATTGAATCATTAAAAATTTAATTTTCTCTTAATAAATTTTATTACATCATCGAAATTCATTAAATCGTGTTTATTTAATGAATTTGGATGATTATTTATTTAATAAAACCCGATAATTATCACTAATGAACTATAATTTTTAAAAATAATTGAAGCGGGAATAAAAGTTGCATTAATGATTATTGTAAACAATAGAAATTTTGAAATCAGAGTAATTTACTGAGAATAATAAGTTCATTAAAATTTTTAGAACAAATCTAAAATTACTTAAATCTTATAAATAATGTAATATTTAATTTAATTTTCAGAAATATTAATGAAACAGTTTATATAAAAATTCCAAAATTAAAAATTGTCCCCAAAAGTACATATTTATGGAACAGTCATATGCGTTGATGGATAAAGTAAACAATAATTCTGCCGGATTGATAAATGATCTTTGTAACTTTAGTTACGAATCATATTTTTAATGTAAATAAAGGAAAATGCGATGAGAGCGATAAAGGATAATGCAATACCACTTCATTCTGAACATAGCATTGTATAAAATACTCTGGAAATGCAAAATAACATTATATATCTTGAAAAATTTTATAATTTGTAAACAAACATTTCTATTCGGTCCCTGGACTTAATGAATAGGAATTTTTTAAATTATCCGACAATGTTTGATAGAGTGATTTTGCAAAAGCTCTCCAATCGAATTTTTTTTTTCAATATTTAGAGTAACTTAGGTACGAATTCACGTATAAAATGGTTTTAAAACGATATTATTAAATTTAAAAAAATTATTTAAATTCAATATTTTGGCAAAATTCTACATAGAATCACCAGTTTTCAATTTTTTTTCCTTTTATCAAAAATGCTTCTACAATAAAAATTATTTTGCTTATATAGCTAGCTCACATGTCTGTATAGATGATGAACAAGGATTTTCTCTACTAATAAAACAGAGTGTGGGTTTGTGTGTTTCAGCAATCCCGGCCAAATTAAGAAGTCCAGAAGTGTGCAACTTGACACGACGATGCTGTAGGTCATTAAGCTATAAACCTCGAGTGAGTGAATATTAACATCGCACTGCTTTAGCTACACGAGGTCTTTTTGGAAACGGGCCTCTTAATTTTGAACCATGGTCAAGTGACGCAGACGACACCTGAACTGGCATCCCCCCTCTCCTAACTACCACACCACACAAAAGGGAGGACGATTGAGCTCTCGACAGATTGATGTGTTTCGCTCCCCTACACGAAGGATCTTCAGTGGGACTAGGCTGGAACTTATGACGCGCCTGCCATGATACGAAACCTTGACCACTTGGTTACCATGCCCTATAAACCTCGAAGATTTTTTTCGAAATTAGCTTTAGATTTTTTAAAAATTAAATTTATAAGCGATTTTCCAGTTACATTAAGATATGACGTCATATCCAAACGCCATGCAGCAATTAATGTTTCGAGGAGTTTTTAGGAAGATTGTTGAATATACTACACTGCTGGCCACCGTAAATGCAACATCCTGAAGGAAGCACACAAATAACATGGAATTTACAACATGCATTAGCGAAAATGAGATATGCAAATGATTAGATTTTAAGCGCAGACACACATCACGCACGCCTGTGACTCCATCTCAAAGCACTTTTTTAGGCATGGAGATTTCGACGATTTCAAGTTCGGAAATTGTGTTTTTCTTGTGGTTTTTTTCAAAACATGATCAGTTATGTCTCCTAGAAAGCAGCGATCAGCTTTTGATCAAGTATCCGAGTTCGACAGATGAAGGAGAGTGACCTACCGAGATTGTGGATTATCTTTCAGGGAAATCGGTCGTCGTGCTGGATGAAACCAAACAACTGTCATGCGGATGGATGTGTGACCGTAGAATACAGGAGGGTACGCCGGACTGACGTGGTCAATCGCATCAACCTTAGGGCAACACTTCACGTGAGGACAGGTTGTGCGGATGGCAGTGACGGATCGCTCAGTCACATCACGAACCATAGCATAGCACATTGAGTCTGTAACGCATCATTCTGTGTCGGCGCGTACCATTCAGCACCGTTTACAGCTGAGTGGTCGGTCCGCAAGACGTCCATCGATTGGTTTACCCTTGATGTAGAATCACAGACGTTTCCTCCGCCAATGGTGCAAGGAAAGAAGGATGTGGGCGGCAGAATGAAATGAAGTTGTCTTTTCGGACGAGTCACGAATCTGTCTGCAACTCCACGATGGTCGGATTTGAATCTGGAAACACCATGTAGAGAGGATGCTTAACAGCTGCGTTATGCACCGCCACACTGGTCCTCCACCGGGTATTATGGTATGGGGCGGTATTGGATATCATTCTTGCACTCCTCTAGTACGCATTGCCGGTACTCTAAACAGCCAGCGCTACATTTCCAAGGTGTTGGAGGCAGTTGTCCTTCCTTACCTTCAGAGCTTGGCCACTGCCATATTTCAACAGGATAATGCGCGGCCACACGAGGCACGCATTGTCCAAAGTTCTTCGTCAATCACCAGATTGAATTGCTTCCCTGGCCGGTTCGCTCACTGGATCTATCGTCGATAGAAAACATGTGGTCCATGGTTGCTCAACGATTGACCCAGATTACCCCCCAGCTGCCACACCAGATCAACTTTTGCAACGTGTGGAAGTTGCTTGGTCTTCTGTACCCCAAAAACGCATCCAAAGTATCTTTGGATCAATTCCGAGTTATGTGGCAACGGTGATCTACAACACTGGCGGCTACTCTGGCTACTGATTCTGCTAGGAACCACACTTCACAGAAGTCTATAAATTTAATCATTTGATACTTGGTCAACATGTTATCTACAAAATAAATAATTTTGTTGTGCTACTTTTTGTCTTTCTTGGGGTTGAATGTACGGTGACCAGCAGTGTATCATAAAAAAAAAGTTTATTTATGCTTCCAATTATTCGTTTTTTATGTTTTTTTAAGTGGAATTACAATTGTTTTTCGAATAAATAATCGTAAATAGATATTTATCAGAATTTTTCTTTTTATGTTTGGTAACAAGGAGTTGTTTACATTACATTGCAACGTCGATCGATTTTTGTTAGTTGAGCTTATTTTATCCTCTTCCTTAATTTCAAAGAAAGGTGATGTTAATTTGTTTTAACCATTAATGCTAATTAACTTTCATTAATGCTAATATTTTAATTTTGCTACTATGCAGTGTGCGCTCGATCACTTTCTTGTTTTTCCCTGCCAATGTGGTAAGCACTACCAAAGTTTGTGCAATATTTTGTATGTTCGGGATAAAGCTTATTAGTATATTTTGTGTTTTAAAATAGCTCTATAATTTTAGAAAATGAAAATCTTTTTTCTGCAAGGCTGTTTTTAGCGCGTTTTTCACGTAGTGGAACAAAAGCGCTATTAGGGCGAAAATTTCGTTTTCGTTCCATATTTTGTCGTACCTTTTTCTCAGCCAATAAGCAACCAATTGACCTCGGGTTTTCGGCATTGGGTTGCATTTGTGCCCTAGATGAGCCGAATCATGTTTAAATTTTCCCATAGTTTTCCCGAATTTTCCTACAAATTTTCCTGAATTTTGCTAGTCCTGGCTTTTGTAGCTTCTGTAATTTTTTTTTGTTTGCTTTTTTATAGTGCTGATACAGGTTTTTGTCATTATTTCTTTTCAGCTCAATAGTAGTACATTTAGAGGAGTGGTACAGTACACTACTTTATGTTAGTAAAAAGTTCATTAGTTGCATTATTGTAAAATGCAACATGTGAAAAACGCGCTAAAATTACTTGGTTATGCCAATGATTGATATCTTGTTTATATCCCTGCTCATTAAAGTTATGTACCTGTTTCATTTTTGTGTATGATTATTTATCATATATATTTTGTGGTTTATAATACCGTATGTGTTACGAAACAGCTATTCTTGCAAGTTCTGACATTATTACTTTAATGGCTACTTTTAAGATATTTTCATTCCATCCAATTCCATTTGATATCCATGATTCTTTATAGCTTTGCTATTAGTTTCAAGAAGGCCTGAAGGTACTCTCTCTAAACCTTTTAGCTGCATCTGAAAATTGTTTGCTTCTTCTATGTTTTTTTATTAAATTTATGTAGACTTTTAAAGATTTGACTTTGCTCAAAATCTGTATGTATTTTGGTACTAATCAGGTGTAAGGACTTCAGAGTAGTTTACGGTTCTTGCTAAACTGTAAATTAGTGGTACTATCAATGTACGGTTGCACTTGGACTACAATTTATCTGATGTTATCACAACACAGAAGGCTGCCAGCTCATTAATAAGTATAGCTTAGAACTAAGTCATTCTCTGAATATCTGTACATTTCAACGCCACTAATTGCCTACTTCAACTGCATAGCATGATCACTTAGTCAACAAAATCGGTACTTATGTGTTATCTCATCCTATTGGCGTTATTATATGAAATGAAGCACATGGTTGGCAATTCAGAGTGGACAGCACATAGCAAATTGCAGTTGCCATCTTGGCGAGTTAAGGAAACTAGTACATCGTGCACATTCAAAAAATCTATTTTTCAAATTTAAGGTTAAAAAATAGTGCATATTTTTCTGAAACTAAAAATGTAAAACACTTATATGTTTGTTGATAAATTAACCATAAAATATTCTAAAAGTAAGTGTTAAAAACGTAAACAAACGTTTAAAAATGTTTCGTTTCTTTCACTTTTACTCCAAAGCATAATTTTTTGCGCTTTTAGGTACACATTAAAAAAAAACAATGCATTATATGCTTCCAAATTTTTTATACTTGTATACATGATGCCTGTGCATATAGTGAACCTATTTTTTAGCTGAAGTAGAGCATAGTTTTTTAAAAAATTAGTTTTATGTATAAAAAGAGGGGAAAATTAAAAATTTTCAAATTGCAACGTTTAATAATTTTTTTAAGAAACTATCTTAATACTTTACTAAAAAAATAGGTTCACTATATTTTGTGCATTACTTTATGTATGTGCGAAAAAATATTTAACACGTTTTATAGATATTTTTTTTTTACAAAATGGTACCTAAACACGAGCATGTATTATGAAATCTCAAAAATTATGTCCAACTTAAATTAAACAAAACAAAATTAATTTAAAAATTATTTTTGTGTTTCTACAAAATGATTAAAATATCATTATACAGATTACAAAAAAATCTAAGTTCTATTGGAAATATTTAAAGATTATATGTCCCATAAACAAAGAGTCTTAATTTTGCCATTTTACTCTTTCGATCATGTCTAGGTACCTTTAATAGAATATGCAATTGTTGCAATAATACGTAAGTACCAAAAAAATTTTCTTACGACATTTTGGTTTTTGCGTGTTATCGCAACCTATTGGCGACATGAAATGAAACGAAGAACATGTTTGCTAATTTTGTGCGTGCAACACATGTAAAATCAGTGTTGCTAACTTGGGGAATTATTTTGAATGTTTGCATTGGTGCAATAAAGCCTAAGTACCAACATTTCCTTCGATTGAAAAATAAAAAGGTTACTGCTTTTCTTTATATTTACGCATTAGAGTCACCGCATCCAAAGTGGCCCGTTTTTCACTAAAATTTGACTCTTTTTTTTTTCTTATAAAACACAAAAGAATATGTTGTTTTGGTGTTGTGGTGCAAATTTTGCTGCAATGACGTCTTTTCATAATTACGCTATTCCTTTACTGACAAATTCCATGTTTTTCCATTGTAACAAAAATATAGGAAAATGACACTCAGTTCAAACTAATTGGGATTAACAAATTGCTAATGTAGTGATTTAAGTTGGAATTTCTTTTTACGTGAAAGATTTTTTGACATTTTTTGTTCTGAGCTACTTACGGTAGTTTCATCAAAACCAAACCTTAATTTATCTATTCTAATTAACTTTTTGGTTTGGATTAAAATATATTATAATTTCTACTATATATAAAAATGGTTTTTTACATTTATATGTTTATTTTATTTCTTTTTTCAATTTTAAATATTTAAGATTTTCTATTATGTGTTTTTTGTGGTTGTTGTTCAAAACTGTTTATGGGAATAGTATCAAAATTAGGGCTTACTTTTTGTTTTAGATGACCTTTTAATTTAAATTAATATTAAAATTCCTATTTCAGTGTCACAGTTTCATATTTTCTGAACTATCCTTTTCTCTCTTATCATTCAATGTACAGTAATTATGTAATACAAAGACTCGAAAGTCAGTATTTCATCCAAACAATAATTTGTGGGGCGTTTTGTCAACATAATCTTAGATCATGAATACCTATCCATGACACAAATATCAAAGGTTTTTTTTCTATCCAATCAAGGAACCTACACCTTTACTGCTTTTATTCTCATGTCATGTACATTTTTTCGCAAAAAAATAAAAACATCTGTTACAAAAGTGTGGATGAACACTAAAACTATGGATGCAATTAAATGCACATGAAAGTAATTTTCCTTCTGACAATCTGTTCTTCATACTGATTGTATACATACACATGCACTGTATATATTTTTTACATATAAGTGTAACTCATCTATGCCATTTTCTCTCTCTCTCTCTCTGTCGTTGAAAACAAAGATTATTGCTATTATGTGTTCCTCATCATATTCGAAGTTTTCTTCAATGTAGAAAAATATTGCTGAGAGTATAACAAAGAAAATGAAACTTAATTCAAATTAATTGCTATTAATACGTTGGTAATATTGTGAACATAATACTTCTTATATATGAGAAACCAGAATGCTTTTATCCATGTCATTGTTTTTGGCCTAATGGTCCCTATGGCCAATAATAACTCATTTTTGTTTTAAATCAGGGATTTCCCAGGGGTCTATGACGACCTGCAAGGGGTCCACGTGAGTGAAAAAAAATTGGGGGTCCATGAGGTGTAAATGGGGGTCTATGATAGTGGTTCTCTTGAACCAGATCATGACGTTAATCTTTAAAAAAATTTGATTCAGTAGGAACCAAATTTTACCAATTTAACATTTACTAAATTTAGTGAGGTTAGTTTGACAACATAAAAGGTGACTACCATACTAGGTGACATCATACATTTTCTTAATACAAGGACTCTTTCGGCATTTCTTTCCAAAACTAAGCTAAAGAAGTATAATGTCAGAAGTAAAATTCGATGTCACGAATTTTATCAACTTTTCACAGTCTGCCAGGACATTTTAACCTACGTTTGACATTTAAATGCCCTTACTCAGATTTCCAACCTAGGTTTGAGATTGTTTTTTTTTATAGTAGTACAGCAGTAGCCAATGATTTCAAATAGTCACTTTGAAAAAAAAATGTCATATTGCAATAAGAACTTATTAGAATAGGTTCCTAATGAATATTTTAAAATAAAGTTTAGAAACGGATGTCAGCAATTTTGGTTTTAAAAAGACATACCTGATATTTGTCCAAATTATGGAATATAATGAGAAAATTTTTAAATGTGTTTTTCCTTGTGAGAGAGCGTTTCACTGAGTTTGCCAATCTTAAAAAAAAAAAAAATGAAAAGAAAGAAAAAGTGGGCACTTACGAACAAAGGAAGGTTAGGGTTAAACCTGACAAGATTGATATTAAATGTTGAAAATTTATCATTGAAACACCAGATTCATCTCCCTCTTTAAAAGCATTTGTTCAGTTATTTTGTGTAACAGTTATTTTATGTATTGATTTGATTTTAATTTTAATTTATTGCATGCACTTCGTAAGTTTTAAACGCAGAACTATACTCCATTACAAATAGAAATTTAATTTTTTGAAAGTTTAGCACCAACTATCAAAAAGACATTTAAGTTGATAAATTTGCAAAAAAACTAATATTAGGTAGACAGGGGTCTACCCGAAACAATAGTAGATAATTTTCCAACAGATGGTATTAGACAGCAAGACGCCAGTGAGTCGCATAAGATTATGCGTAAATTGAGCTGTAGTCAGAGAGGAAACAAATGCACCTACAATTGCGGAATGTTAATTTTACCAGAAAAGCCATTGTTCGTAAAGTTGTAGAACCAGAAGTGTGCATATGTTACAGTTTCCTTACGAACCTATCACCAACAAAATTCTGTGAAGCATATCTTTCGCACATTCTTTGTTGAGGAATGCAGGCCGAGCTGCCATTTCCGTCATGTTTGGCCTTCCAGGTCACCAGACCTCAATCTGTGTGATTATTGGTTGTGGGGTTACATGAAGATATATCGCCAACAGGAGTAAAATTTTCACAAATTTTAAGAACATATGATAGTGTAAATGAAAATTTTATTATGACAATTTCTGACAATTCACCCACCTTTGATATCGGTCCAAATGTTTCTCAACAAACCCGAAGTGAAGTCAAACAACTCATATCGACAGTCTTCTCTATCGAAACAAAAACTACTAACATTGAGCTCGGTATCACCCTTACAAACGATGAGCCGATATTTCATAAACCCCGATGTTTACCATTTACCGAACGAGATATAGTCGACGCTCAAGTTGACTAATCGATTAAAAATGGAATCGTTGAGCCATGTTCATCCCTTTATGCTGGTCAGGTTGTGGCAGTAAAGAAAAAAGACGAAAAATTTAGAGTTTGCACTGATTATAGATGTTTAAATAGCAAACTTGTTAAAGATAACTATCATCTCCTATTAATTGATATTTTAGATTGTCTCCAAAATGTTAAGATATTTACCACTCTGGATCTAAAATAATGGATTTTTCAATGTCGCGGTATGTAAAAGGAGCCGTAAATTTACTAGTTTCGTTACTCTCAATGGTCAGTATCAGTTTAGACGAAGGCCTTTTGGATTAAGTAATTGTCCTTCCTTTATGAGTTCCATTTTCCGACATCTGATTTCAAAAAATTTGTTCACCCATATATGGATGATGTGGTTATTCCCGCTGCTAACGAGTCTAAAGCATTTGAATATCTAAAATTGTTCTTGAGGTAGCTTCTGATTATGGACTTGAAATTAATTGTAAATGATGCCAATTCTTACATAATAAAATTGAATTTCTTGGTCATATTATAGAACACGGTAAGTTGTTTCCTTCCCCCTGCAAAAGCTAAAGCTGTTCTTAATCATTCAGATCTTAAAAATATTAGACTTTTCCTGATTTTGGGGTTTTAGTGGCTATTTTAGAAATTTTTTCCCTCATATTCAACAATAGTGAAACCTTTGAGTGATCTCCTTCGTACGGTCTCCCCTTTCCAATTTCATGCTGAAGAACAGGCAGCATTTTAAAAATTAAAGTACATACTTTCCCAACAACTGTTCTAAGTATTTTTAATCAAAATTCTCCCATTGAGATTCACACATTGATGCGTCAATTGACGGTTTGGGGGCAGTCCTACTTCAAAAATCCATACATGACAGCCAGTTTTACCCTGCATTCTATATGCCGAAAAAAAGATGTCTGACCATGAAAGAAAGTACATTAATTTTGAACTAGAAGTTCTTGCAGTGGTCGAAGCACTTAAAAAGTTTCATAACTATGTACTCGGAACCACATTTAAAATTATTACTGACTGTGACTCCCTCGTCAAAACGTTAAGTAAAAAAAAACGCTTAATTTCAGGATAGCCAGATGGGCACTCAATCTTCAAGAATTTAGCTATATAATAGAATACCGTACAGGGTCAAATATGACTCATGTAGATTCCCTTAGTCGACGTCCACATTGTATGTATGCTAATTCAAAATAGTTTTCACCTTCAATTTTTCAAAACGCATGAGACTGGTGACCAAATAACAGCCATAAAGACGCTCCTCGAAACCATGCCACTTTACAACTACTTTGTAAAGAACAAACTTTTGTACAAAACAGTTAATGGCGACGATTTACTAGTGGTACCTGACGAAATCTAGGCTGACATTATTAAAACCACTTATGAACGTGGATAAAGATAAAGTTGAAGAATGCATTAAACTGTGTTGAAACACGCATTCTTATAAACCGTAAACGTCGTAAACAAGAGGACATGCTTCACCCGATAAAAAAAACGATTTACTACTCATACATTTCATCTAGATCAGTTAGGTCCCTTTGCAACCACTTCAAAGAAATATAAGCATGTTTTTGCAATTATAGATGCATTTAGTAAACTTACATGGCTGTATCCCACATAATCTATGGACTCTGAAACGGACATAAATCGATTAGAAAATCAACGACATGCCTTCGGGAACCCCGGAAGAATCAACACTATAAAGGATCAGCATTTACTTCCGTCGCATTTGAAGAATACTGCAACAAACAAAATACTGTTCATATCTCCCTTACAACTGGTCTTCCAAGATCTGATGGCCAAATTGAAAAACAAAACTCAACCATCATTACTGTACTGTCAAAACTTTCTGTGGATAATCCTGAGAAATGGTTTTCTCACGTACCCCACCTACAAGAAATCCTGAACTCAACTTTTCAAAGAAGCATCAAAATGACTCCATTTGAACTCTTTTTCGGCACCAAGATAAAGTCCTGCCAATACATTGAGGTTGTCCAACTTTTTAACGATGAGATTACAGCTCAGTTCCAACAACAATGTGATACTCTCCGTCAAGATGCCAAAAAGCAAATCTACAAAGTTCAAGATGAAAATTGCCGCACGTACAATCTCTGGCGCAGACAAGCTTATAAAGATCAACTGCATGGCCTAGTGGCAGTTAAACGCACTCAGTTTGGTCCAGGCTTGAAAATTAAGCAGAAATATATTGGACCATGCAAAGTTATAGAAGCCATGCTCAATGACACATTATGACGTAGAAAAGCGTAATTTTGTCGACGCACCATCCAATACCTCTACTTCCACAGAGTGCATGAAGCTCTGGTCAAACAAGATTAACTCTACTTGTGATTTCTCCATTTAAAACTGTTCACTATTTATCGTCTAGTGAAAGACTTTTATTAATGACATTAGAAGAAAACAGACTATTTATTTATTTTTGCTCTCATTAATAGAGCACAGAAACGATCGTACTTTGGAAAGACGTATATATACGTCCAGGAAATGGATGATTTGGCTGAGCGAATGTTTATATACGTCAGTGGTACTTAAGAAACTGAAGTTTCATTGCAAATTTTGCGTCAAATTATAGTATTAATTAATGCAAAGCATTTTTGTTGTATGGAGGGGGGGACGATGAAAATTGTGATTGAATATTGGGTCGCGAATATTAAAAATGTATGAGAAGATCTGCTGTAAACAGATTCTGAGGCTCGATTTACAAGACTCTAAACAAAAGTATATCATTAATCTTACAGAAAAAAGGGGTTGAAACGAAATTTTTTTGCAGTAAGTGGAAGAAGAGATTACAAATCTAACTCCTTAAACTTTGCAAACTTCAGAGTATGTAAATTTGCGTTTAGCATCAAAAATGATGCTCTGGTAGCAGCGGATGGAATTTGGCATTTAACTTAATGAAAGACATAGCAGAAAATAATGATTGAAATTCCGAAAATATGTTGTTTCGATGAACAAAATGTCTCAATGAAATGATTTAACAGAATCAGAAAAATTCAAGATTTAGTTAGGTAGAAATTTTTTAGTTGGTTTGAGGGGATCCAAATGCAATCTGAAGTTGCAGAAGCCATTGAGGGTGCCCGAAATGTGATTGACATGAAATGGAAACGTTTTTGGAGACTGAAAATGCAGGACAAAGACTAAAAAAAGGTCTTAGGCGCGCAACAACGTTGAATGAAAATCGATATTTAACCCTAATGTCTCAGAGTCACAGATATATGAATACCACTCCTCTTTAACAATATCTTCGTTTGGCTACTATCTACTTAATTTCACCACAAATTGTTCGAAAACGTCCCTATGCTCGCTGATCAATGTTATGTGTTATATTTACAGCAAGGTAACGTCGCGACCACAGGAAGTAGGCATTAGTGCATGTGAACTGATGGATAAAATAATGCTGTAACATCCTTTTCTCTGATGAGTTTTTTTCTCCATTTTTTTGTTCATCCTGATAATAGGTACTGATATATTCATCTGGAAGTAATGTGTCGCAAAGAAAAATCCTGTGTTCTTGCTCGGACGTGTCGGAATAGGGGTTGGGGAAGTGATGGTCTATGCTGGCTACTTCATTGCTGAGCACACCAATCTCTACGTCATTCGAATTGGAGCTCTGACTGGCCGCTGTTATAGGGATGACTTCCTCAGACCTATTGTAGTTTCTTACACCGCAGCAAATGGAGATGACATAATGTAAATGGACAACTATTTCTAGCCAAATCATGCTAATGTGATGGATAATTTTATTTTTGAGGAAGAATTCATACGAATGGAATGACTAGAGTGTTTTTCTGACATGGAACTAATACAGGATGTTTGAGATATTCTAGGCAGATGGGATGATGCCTGTCTACAACCCGAATGGACTGACTCCATGCCTCAAATGTGTTTAAGGTTGCTGATCGACTACGGAAACAATACTCCTTGCTAAAAATGATTTTATTTCAAGAAAACACTTAGTTTTGCTCATTTTTCCCCATAGGCACAACTTGGACTTTCTCCCCTTTTATATTCAAATACTCCATAAAATGCAATTATTTCTGCCAAACACGGGCCAGTGTTTTCTTCTATAGCATACCGAGCCTATCGATCATGTATCAGTCATCTAAATATTTCCCCAACCGCAAGATTCATCTTGAACCTCAATATCCTTTAATTGTGTTAGCAGGGTATAAGGGTTATTAAAAAAGTCTGAACAAAATTATCTACGTGATTCCTATCCGCCCTACCACCTCCCTATCAAGATGTTGCAATTCTGTCTTAGGACATTCCATAAATGTGGAATTTTTGAATTTACATTGAACATCGTTTACTTACCATCATTGATAATATCTTCAGATTATCTTTCTTTGTGTAGATTCCTTTAAGCCACCGATGTCTACTGAACATCTTTAAGGTATCACAAAATCAACATACTCCATATTAATACAGTTACATCCGTTTGTAAAAGTGTTGAGAATTTTCAAACCTAGGGGTCCATGCTCCTTCATAACTATAATCTGCGAATAATGTAAAAATCATAATATATGTATAAATCATATTTTTCATTGTATAGTAAAATGATATTAATTTATACATAATATAGCTCTTAATCCCTTATCTTTCTTGCTAACCAAAATAAAAATAATATCTTCTTAAAGACCAATGTAATTCAAAAATGGAATAAATGGAGTATAACTAATGTGGATTCCAATTACCAAATTTATAGATAGATATTCAAACCTTGTTTTGTGTGTATTGTATGTTCAGGCTCTTCATATAAATTTAAATCGTAAATGTAATTTATTTGGATAAATTTTTATTGATATATTTTATATCAGTAGGTTATGACCAATGTTTCTGAAAGTCTCAATCCTAAATTTTGCGAAATTTTCTCTTTACCTGATAACAATTTCGAACAGTATTATTTTTGGGTCAATTTCAGTTTTTAACATCCCATGAGACATATATTTTTACATTCCCTAATGACCGCATGGTCATAAAAGACCAACAGGAAATACTAGTTGAAATTTATTAGATGGTATTCTTCATATAATGATGAATAATTTTTTATATTCCACTACGTATGTTTTGACTTCTTAATTGAGTTTGTGGAAATTCGTAATATTCCTTTGACATTCATCCAAAAATCGTTCATAAAGCTATTTTTCTTTGTTTTTCTCAAAATTTTAATGCATAAAAATAATTCCATTCAGTGTTGTTATTGTTATGCTTTCATAATATTTTTTCAAAGAATTGCACAAATGAAAATCTAATACTTTTTTCTTCTCTATTCCAAAAGGAAAATAAAACTAACTTCTTTCTGTTGATTTATTGCACTCTGAAAATGTTCTTGCTCACAAGAAATAAAAACTAAACCAAACAATAAATGAAAATTTTATTGCTTTTTTCCGAAAGCTTTTTGTCTCACAAAAACCAAAGCAATAAAATTTTCTAGAAATAATAACACATCGTGCATGTTTGCTCGCCTGTTATGAAATACAGCTGCTTAAAATTGCTTTTGTCCCAGTTCAAATACTTAAAAATTGCTTCTGGTAGGGGAAAAAGTAAAGAATAAAATTATGATGACGATGGGTATAGCTAGTGTTGTATCATGAAACATAATGACTGCAACAAATTCTTTTTCCTCAATCTGTAATTTCGAGATCGTTTTTATGAGTTCAGTATTATTTATTTTGGTTTCTAGTGGAACTCTAATTCATTTTTTTGTGTTATTTCTCTTTTAAAAGTTCACATTCTCCTTCAGGAAAATACTCTACTTGTACTAGTAACTTTTTTAAAAATAAATTACTATCCGAAATATATCGAAGTGAATATCGTGTTTAGAATTGTTCGTTTGTAATATACATTACTTAATATTTACTTTTGATTTATAAAGTATTTTTTTGCACAATTACGACACATAAGTCTTGCAGATTTCCAGCATTTCAAAGTTGCATAAACTTTTTACGAATAAATACTGTTTATTTAATTTAGGACGCTTTCAGCATTTAAGGCGATATGGTACCCTAAAAATCATTAGACTGTCGAAAAATATTTTATTGGGTTATTTGATACCCCGAATCCTTATAAATATGCCTACAAAATTTCAAAGCTTTACCTGCATTTTTCATTAAGTAATGGAACAATGTTTGATGCTAAACAGCAACTACCACGCTTACATTTCAGATTATCTGCTAGAAAAGAGCCTGATAAAAAATGGATTAATTATTTTTCTAATGCGCATCAATGAGATTGATATTATATATGCAGTAATAAATCATTTTAAGAAAGAATTGTGCAATTCATGCAAAAATTCTTGTTTGTGAATTATTTACTGGGAAGATAAAATGGATTTGGTCAAGATTTAAAAGTTGTGCGTGCTTTTTATGATATTATCATGAATGAAATTAAAACTTCAAAACGCATTCTCACAAAGCACAAATACTAAATCTCATTTTGATAACTCAGATAATTAAAAATCTAATTCGCAAGAATGGAAAACTCTCCCATTTTTATATATTTGTTTTAGGTGATATATATATATCCCATGTGTGCGAGATTTTATACACTTTTATTATTAAAATATTTTAAGATATTTATATAAGCAAATGCACATTTACAGTTTTTAGATTTTACCTATAAATTGTTATTTTATTTTGCTTTCATTTGTGTACAATATTTAACATGCGAAGGCTTTTAAAATCATGGAAATAAAAAATAAAGGCATAAACATCTTTTGTACATGTTGTGCATTAGCTCGCTCTGAGTATGGAATTAGCTCTGAAGTGTGTGTATTTATTTTTTAATATAATTATTAAGATAAAGTTTGATGAAATATTGATCTTGCATTCGTTTTTTTTTCTATGTATTCATCATGGCTGTATACTGTTTAATTGTTCTGCATTTGTGCAATTTTTTACGGTAAGCAGTTTTAAATAAGCTAATTAAAATTTCATAAAAGTTTCAGACTATTCGATAAATATTATATCACGCTATTCATGGAATGAAAACTTGAAAATCATTTTTCTCCATGTTGAATTTTTGTGCATATACTGTTAGTCAAAACCCTAAGGCTTTTTTTGATAATTGGATTATGGGTTTGAAATTTTTATACGTGTTCTGAAATGTATGTTTTGTAAAATTGTGCATGGAATTAGCTCTAACATGTTTAGTACTTTTTCTAAAAAAATTCAAAATCAAAATTAATGCTTTTTTGGGAATTTTTGGAAGTTTAACTATAAAAATATTAATAAAAAATTAATGAGCAGCAGCAGAAAAAACCCCATGCACAGTTTTATGTAGTATATTATAAGGTACTTAGAAAAAAATTTTTGAAAGAAAAGAGACATATTTAAAAATGTTTTAGGGATTTAAAAAATGATTAAAACAGCTACAAAAATTTAAATTTTACAAACATTTTGCAACAAATTAAAATTTTTTGTATGGAATTATTATTAAATATTAACCTTTAAGAAATGCAATTAAAGCCAAATATGAAATATTAAAAATTTAAAAAAATTGGGAAGATTGTACCATATCACCCTAAAAGTTATTCTATTTTATGTTGCACAATTTATATATATTGTGAAATCATGCTACATAAATGCGACGTAATACATATGAATCAATAAATGTCGCAAATTATATATGTAATTTTTTCATTGCATAATATATTAAATTATTTACGCAAAGCTAATATTTGATAAAAAAGATACATACATTTCTCAATATTTGAACAATTCTAAGCGTTATAAATTTCAATAAAATATATTAAATTCTGTTTTACATGTGTGTGTTTGTGTGATCTAAGAGCTCCTTAATATTATAATTATCGTAATTCGTTTTCAATCTTCAATTCATATTTGTTTTATTTTTAGGTTCATAAATTTATAACCTTATAAAGCTCGAATCAGATTTTTATTTTGAAATTTATTCCACTATCCATCTTCCTGGACACAATAAGTGAATAAATGTACAAAGAAGAGAACAAAATTGTTTGTCAAAATCAGATTTCTTGGGAGAATCACTTAGTGCAATAAGATGCTTTATACAACATGACATCGAATGAGACATATTTTCAATCTTTGCCTGTTGAATAGTATTGCGTATGGCATCTGTTCAAACTCAAAGTTCATCCACATTATCTATAGAACAAGTAACACAAGCAGGGCAGTAAAAGATTATACTCCAGACATTTTTAAAAGATGACATATAGAATAAGTAATTACGCTTTAAAAAAATAAAAGAAACGTACCTGTTGGGATGAAAAACAGTCTTGAACGTTCCGAGCAACATATGTATAAGCATTATCTTCTTTAAATTCATTTTCAAGAATACTTTGAAGGAAGAATATGCTTTCTAGCTTCAGATCTTCTCTGATACATCGGTTATTACTTATATTTCCCAATTAATTGTGATCACCTCTCCTATACACAATGACATATCAGATCATAACACCGGACATTTCCTGGTATTAGTTAGTTAACGCACCCAAGAATGTGTTCACAGACATAGCGTCTAATGCGGCTGCAGCTAATTTGTATAACTCAAATTGAAGTAGGATTTATTAAAAAAAGATATCTTGCTTATCAGTATGCCTTTCTCTATGCCAGTGTTTCTCAAACTGTGGGGTGCGTCCCCCCTAGGTCGGCATAATAACCATAGTAAGGTGTCGCCAATGTATCGAAAAGTAGAAAACAAAAGATTATTTTAAAACATTATTAATTTACTGAGTGGAAACAAAAAAAATGCATTCTGAAACAATAAAAAATAAAAGGCACATTTACACTGACTTAGTACACTTATAAATGTATCAGTACTGCACAATGTGTTTAATAATTAATTTAACATTATCAAGTTAAGAACAAGTTTAACAATTACCAGTGACTCTATGGACCTGTCATAAAATTATACAAAAAAATTAACACTTATTTTGATAATTTGCATGGTTTTTTATTTAAATCGCATGTAGCCTTACTTAAAAGTATTTTATTATTTAATTCAACATATTATTATTGCCAGGAGCGGGAGTGTGTGAGGAAAATTATGATTGAAAATTGGATCGTAAGTATTGAAAGTGTGAGAAGTACTGCTCTATGTTGTTGAACTCATCTCGACCTCAGCGTTTTCGTCAGAGGAAACTTATATACACGAATTGTTACACAAATAATCTGCTGTAACAGACACCTAGAAAATAATGAGTAAGTCAATGATAAACTTGTAGCAGTTCTCCAACGTTCTGCCAGCTGGTAATTTAACACAATATGGTCTGCCACTTCCATGCGAATGAGGTGTCTATCACACCATGCAAAAGTAATCTTTCACCATATCACATTTCTGAACTATTTTGTTTAATTTTTAGTCGGCTGTACTTGCATTGCGTTCCATCCGAATTGCAATCATACGGCAAGAAACATCCCTCCATGCATGCCTACAATTTACCCCCGTTCAAACTCTTTCTTGCTCTTATGGCACCCTCTATCATCTTAGATCACACGGTTTTAATGCTCCTCTAAAACTTTCTATTTATTTGACTAAATGTCAGTAGTAGACAGGACGCTTCTCAGCATGCGCATGAACTAAGATTCTGAATATCAAATAATTTGATTGCTGTATTCTATATTGTATTTACTGAAAGCTTCTGCATAATCACACATTTGCTTAATGATTCTTCAGTTTTGACAAATATGAGAGTATTTGAAAAAAAATAATAACTTTGCAATAAAATAAATTTAATATTTATTATAGTGTTCTTTCTCTACTCATAGCATATTTAACACAACTAAAAATCTCCAATATAATATGAATTTTAATCCAAGTTGAAAAAGGGCATGGGGGATATCTCTAAAGCTTACTATGTCAATTAAATGCCTTTTCGAAAATGTTCAGGTATATTTCACAAAAGTATTAAGTCTCTAGATTTGTATTTGTTCTTCTTAAAATTATTCAATAACACAAGTTCCATAAATATTTTCTCTTATATATATGTGTTACATTATCCAAAAGAAATATATAAATGAAATAAAATAAACTTGGGTCAATCACAATTGGGGCTTTCAAGACTTTCATTCATGATAGTTTAGACTACGTAAGTACAAACTCTTTGTGCGGATGTCTGGAAATGCTATTACACAGATAGATTTATGTATTTTGACATGTTTATATTAAAATAACTTGAAAGAAACTCAATACGAAAATTGTTATTATTATTTTCTTTTTTAAAATCTCATTGGACGCTAAATGAATATATATTTTTTTAAGAAAAACTCTTTAATTTTGAATTAGCATCCATAAAAAAGCAGTTTTATGTAACTTAAAATCACTGTTTAAGATTCGATATTTTCCACTACTTTAAAATATGACAAATATAAAAGTGTTATTATATGGATAGAAAATATGTTAAGAAGTTTTTGGATAGTACTATTGTTAAAGCATATATTTAAATAAAAGTAACTTTTCAATGTATATTTTAGAAATTTTTATTATTTTATTTATTGTTACTGAAAACCCCAATAAAAAGCACCACAAGTTGCAATCAAGTTAATTTACACACGTTAATTAACCATATTAAAAAAACTGTCTCATAAAGAACAATACTATTTACAAATATTTGTCAATTTAAATGTAGAAGATAATATTTAGTAACAAGATTCACGCACACACACAGATCGAAAATATTAATTTAATTGTGTCTTATTAAATAATAGGGGTACCAGTATTTTATATTTTGAGTTCAATACAATAATTAGTTTTTAGAAATGGGTTTGAAAAGAAAAGTACTTTTCGCATTTTAAAATAAATATTAATAAAAAGAGAATTTCAGATTAATTTAGCATTCTTCAGTGAACACAATAATTGGAAGCTTAGAAAAACTTTAATTTATTCATTTCACAAAGAGATTGAAATAAATTTTCAGTATTCCTAACTTGTGTGAACCTTCTGTGAAAAATAAAGTTTTAAATGTTTTTTGAAAGAAAAATTATGAAGTTGTTATTTAAGGGGTCTCAGGGGTGTTAAAAATGTTTCGAGAGCACAAAATATGAACAATTTTTCGACTAGAAATAATTCTTTCAGGTTAAAATGAAATAATTTGACTCTTTTACACATTTTTTATAAAGGAATAACGCTTCAAAAAAGTATAAAATGTCTAAAATATAATCATAATTTTAAAAATAATAAGCACATAAATATAAGAAAAATTTTTGTAAGAAACAAATAGTACGTTTTACGACGCGCATGATATTTTCTGAAATAATAATTATAATTACTAGCAATAAGTTGATTTATAAAGTCAAATATATCCTTATTAGATGGTAGCGATTAGATATAAAAAGAATAAAAAATAATATTTTTAAAAAATAAAAAAAGTACATTTTTAAAATTTTTTTCAAAAAATTTATTTTTTTTGAAATTTTTTAAAAAATTACAAATATGTAATACTATAAATAGCTAGGATTTAAAGATTATGATAGAGTTTATAATTCTGTAAAGTTTTATGCATCAAAGTATGATAGTTTTTGAAACGCAATGCGCATAAGTGAAAAAAACACAAACTGAGAAAAAAGGCTTTAAAGTTTTAAATTGAATTTGAGAAAATAAATTTTAAAACTTACATGCTAAAATGCTCCAGGATCATAGGATATGCCTTCCTGTTGCTCAAACAGCTTAATTTCTGTACTCTTTTTAATTTTTTTATCTCTCCAAGCTTCAAACGATGACGTTGAGCTCCTCTTTCTTGACGTAAAGATTTGACGATTGTCACGTTCAGCCAGGGACACACAAACATTTTTGTTAATTTTTAAGCCAAATTTCTCTAAAATAGTAATAAGTATTTGATTTCCATCATTAAAAATGCTGGTTGCTAGATTTGCAGCAATCTCTGCAATCTGAAGGCTAGAATCAATCGTCTTCGAACAAAACTTCCAGATTAATGAATTTAAACTTTCATTAGGATTCTGTGTCTTACCTCCTAAGCATTTCTTCAGGAGTGCCAGATGAGATAAGTCTGCAAATACAGGCTTAATTACATCTCGAACAGCTTTCGCAACTGAGGGTTTGTGTTTATAATTTTGTAAATTATTATTAATTGCGGCATTATACTTACACTATGTATTTGGATTTGTAGGACAAAATCAGTGCATCGGTTCATCATCGGTGCTGCAAGAATGACCCAAACAGCCCAAATGGCTTTCTGCATTTCCTTTACACTAGTAGAATTGCATTGAATAGCATTACCATAGTAATGCGCAAGCTTATCAATTAAACTATCAGTTAACCTACCTTTACCGCCTATAGTTTTACCATCAGATAATTTCTTCTTACCATATACTAATTTAAGCTACCTAAGCCTTGTACCCATTCTCTTTTGCACATGGCCAACACATTCTATTTTTCTGAATAAGATGGTCATAGCCGTATGGATTGTTTTCAGAAAGGGCATTGAATGTTTTTGTGTCGCCATCTCCTATGTAGTTCGAATATTTCAGGTTGTGAAGCTTTTCTGATCGATTAAAAATCCTCAACATCCCGTCAACCTCCATCTTACCAGCAGAGCCAGAATAATTTTTTCTACGCGAAATCTTATGCGCTCTTTTCCATTTATTGTACTTGATACCAAACTTTACCCATTTATAACTGTCGCTTCATTTGCAAAATGAGGACAACACTTCCCTATCCAAAATCTTACCTGTTTCGGCCCCATTAGAGTACATACTCCAATCAACGATGAATGTCCTCTCGTCTTCCAGGTCCCATCACCACTTACCGTTAAAATGTTATCAGGTAACGAAGAATTTTCTTCGACAGCTGCCCTGTTCATGCTTTCTTCGGCGACTTCCTTCATAACAAGTGAAAGTTTATTATTAATAACATCATATGATTTTTGTTCAACAGGATTAGGAATACTCATTACAGAACAAAAGGTTTTTAATGACTCTAAACCTTGACCTATGCATCCCATTGCCTAAAATAGATCTTCTGTTAATTTCTGGAGCATTATTTTTATTCCCAATGTTTTCACAGCTTGAAAAAGTACAAATACTCCCACATTTTTTACAATGTATTTCAAAATTCGAACATAAACCACGAGTGGATTTTTCATTAATTGTTAATGGTATATGACATTTTAAACAGCATTATACTGACAAAATAGAGCTAAAGGTTTAAATAAAATCAAAAATACGATATTCTTTGAAGTTTTCACTTACCTTAACAAGATTTGACTTTAATGAAGTCAGAATCCTGAAAGTTTTTTACTAGAAGCATTTTTCATTTCGGCACACTTACTTGTACTTTTCATTTCTACACACTTCTTCGTATGTTTCATATCTGTAACATGTGAGTCACTTACCTTTAAATATTTATTTTCTCTACATCTTTTCCTGGGGCACATTGCCCAACGATTTTTTCAAAATAAAACAACAAAAATCTTCGCTTTAGATAAGCGTTTTAAAAAAACGTGTACTAAAGTAAACACAAGAGAATCAAAACACAGCAGAATGAATGTGTTGAGTTGCAGGCTTCCTTCTGATCAACTCAAGCGCTTAAAATATTTCATGAGGCTTATTAAAAACAAAAAAATAAATGGTATGCATGAATTTAAAAATAAAAGGGCGTGGCATGTGTCCATTTAAAAGTTGTTATGACTAAATTGCTGTTTGCAATTTTTTGAATAACTTTCGAAGTTTTTAGAGTATTGTCACGTGGTTAGTATCAAAATGTTCAGAAAAAAATGAAGAACAAGATATATTTTTTTCGAAAATTCGAAAAAAAAATTTTAACAC
>BMAO01037303.1:0-19048 GCA_019973975.1 Trichonephila clavata
TTATTTTACCAGCATTAAAGTCTTTCAAATGCATGTATGAGCCTATAATGACTCTAACCCAGTGCTTCTCAAACTTTCAATATTTGTGACTCAATATTCAATCTTAATTTTTATCGCGCCCCCTTAATACAAATAATAATGCATTGTATTCAATAATACTATACTTTGACGCTAAAGCTACAGACAAATTTAACCTCTTAAGTGTCACCGGCGTATATAAACGTCTCGCTCATTAAAATCATTAATTGCCCCGGACGTATATATACGTCTTTTTAAAGTACGATCTTTTCTGTGCACTGCTACCCATAAAATTATTCCGAACGCACTGCAATACAATAAAAGGAACTTGACATTGTTGAGTCTGTTTACTTATATCAGAGGATTTCCTTATTTACTCCTTTTCTTCCCTTCCCCCCAATACATGGAATCTCCCTTACGTGGAAAACAGACACGGTGGCATTGGGGAGCGAATCGCTTAACTTTTAAGCGACAGTGAAGGGGTTATTTATAAACCGTATAAATTATCAAGATAAGCGTTAATTTTGGAAGAAAATTTTATGTGTGACAAGCCCATGGAGTCTGGTAATTATTATAAGTGTATTCTTAACTTAGTATTGTTAAATTAATTACAAAATACTTGTGCAGAAATGATACATTTATAAATGTATTGTATCATTGTAGATGTTAATTTTATTTTTTATTATGTCAGAATGTATTTTGTTTACTCTCAGTTAATCAATATTTTTTTAAATAATCTCTTGTTTTCGATTTTTTTATATATTCGCGCCCCCTCGTGGAGTTGTCATGTCCCACAAGGGGGGTGCGCCCCACAGTTTGAGAAACGCTGCTCTAACCGTAAGTGTTATGTTTCGTCACTCCCATTGCCACAGCTAACTTTGGAATTGATTCCGGCGTCGACGTTTTCCCTCACGATGTCGTCTTCCGTGCCATCCAATTAATTTGTTTTGCAACATTTTTTTAAAAGAATGTATTATAGAAGAATGTACAAGAATTATATACAGACTGCTGAACATTTACACACAAAAATTATATCATTTTGCTTGCGCCATCGAAGTATAGTTGTTTCATTCGTGTCAAATTTTCATTGACGGCTGCTCTATTTCCATTTTTTTGTGTGTATAAAATTTTCTCTCTTTTCATACTTGCACTATAGTTAACTCGTCTTGATGCTATTACAGATATTTTTGATGATTAGGTCATTAAAATAAAGAGTACACATAAAAATTTATAAGTACGAACAGATAACGATGTTTAGGATAGAATGAAATCACCGATGAAAGTAACTAGAACAGTCGGTTACATTTTTCCTTTTGAAAGTGGTGAAAACTCAATTTCCTCCATCCAACAAATATTTTGTATTTCATTCAAAGCCGCATTCTGCAGCACAAACACTGAAAAATATTGCGGCTTAGATTCGATTTAATACGGTAATTCTCCTTTTTTTTTAAATTCCTACTATTAATTCACTCTCTTCCTATATATATATTTTGTATATCTCGTTCAAATTTTTAATTGTTAATAAAATATTTTCTATTCATCCATTCAAGCTCAAATGCATTTTTTAAAGCTTGTAGTGGATGACATTTGATGTTAATACAGTTTTTTCAAATAATAATTCATTAATAAATAGCAACAAACAAAAATAATAGTCCAACAGCATACATAGAAAGGAAACTCGCTCTTCGTGTCCCTGTAGCACAATGGATAACGCGTTCGACTTCTAATCCAAAGGTTATGGGTTCGAAACCCACCTCTGGAATGGCTTAAATTTTGAAACTGTGATTTGTTTTTTACTATTCTATTTTATTAGAACAATTAAATTTGATAAATGAACAAATAGTAAAAACAAAAACAAAAAGTAGTCCAACACAATATATAGAAAGGAAAATGGAAAATTGCTATGGAAATCGCTTTCTATTTTGTCACTTAATATTGTGATTCTGTCTTATGTCATTTACTATAATTGTAACTATTTAATAAAAAGTAACTAAAATAAAAAATTTCTTTGTTGATGTAAGTAGGAACTGATTAAAAAAATTTATGTAATACTTGTTTCTAATAATCTTACGATATACAAAAATAAGGCAAAGAGTGACTTACACCACTATTAACTACGTTTTATTTTTCCACCCCTCATTATAAAAGATAAAATATGCATGGTGTAGATCCGATTAGATGAAAGAAATCACATAACTTTCATTTACATAACAAGCAATTATCATCCCTTAAATCTAAATTAGCGACACATATCCCAGTAACACCATTTCCACCCAACTACCCTCACCCAATTCCAAACACACTACTCAAATATTTATGAAAGGTACGATCACAGTTACAGTGAGAGTAGCGAATGTCTTCAAGGAACCGCTTCACGTACTCCAAATTAGTTTCGAATGCACGTAGAGACGAAATATGTTATTCCTAACGGTGCCGCGGCCATAAGAAGACTCTGTGCACCATTTAGCGCCCGACAGATGGCTGAGATGGATCGATTCGTCGAGTTGTACATTCGAATTTCGAGTGGGGTTTGCGTTTTCGCTCCGAAGAATACAATTTTCTCTCATAAATCTTTTCGTTGGGAGAAAAGAACAATGATGTCTTTTCTTGGGCTGGGTTCGTAGGCTGCAGGGAATTTATGGCTTTGTAAAAGATTGTTGTCGTACTTAAAAGCTTATCTTTTATTTTTTTAGAATTTAGTCTCAATTAGGAAATTGTAAGTTTTGAGTTGATTTGAGGTTGTTTAGGTTAGCGTCATTCTACAGCTACATAACGGGTAGATAAAAACGGATTGGGTTCTTCTGGAGAGAGAATAGGGCCTGCAAAGTTCTCAAGCAGATCTTTTTTAATGATAATAACGTTTCGAACATAAAACCAATGTTTTAAGGGTAGTTTAAAGTTATTTTTAAGAGATTTGGAAACTTCTTTTCTAACGCCAGCCAATCGATGATGGTCGCAAAATTAATTTTGTTAAGGGGCAAGACTACGACTGTGGTTAGCCCCAGTTTTGATTACCGTAAAAGTGCAAGTACATTTTGACTCTCCGTTACCTCAATTTTAAAGGAGAACACTCTGGAGAGTGGTCAGGGAGGTCAACCACCTCTACATCCCCTTCCACAAACCTCTGGAAAAGACTTTCAGCTTGACGAATATTTAGAATCCCCTTCCCCTGTCGCACAGGCATAATACATTTGCAAACATTCACAATACCATCTCCGGGATTAAAACTGAGGCCCTTTGCCACAGCAATTAGTGTCAAAAACCACTAAACCGTTTGGGAACACAGGAAATAGTTAACATGCGGATCCATAAATAGAAATTTTACCATTAAGGCGATATGGTACCATCTTCACAATTTTTTTTATTTTTAATATTTGATATTTGTTTTTAATTGTATTTCATAAAGGTTAATATTTAATAATAATTCCACGCAAAATTTTTTTAATTTGTTGCAAAATGTTTGTAAAATTTTAATTTTCTTAGCTTTTTAAAGCATTTTTTAAATCCCTAAGGCTTTTTTAAATATGTGTCTTTTCTTTCAAAATTTCTTTCCGAGTACCTAATAATAAACTACATAAAGCTATGCGTGGGTTTTTTTCTGCTGCTGCTCTTTAATTTTTTTATTAATTTTTTTATAGTTAAACTTCCAAAATTTCCCAAAAAAACATTAATTTTGATGTTGAAATTTTTAAGAAAAAGTACTAAACATGTTAGAGCTAATTCCATGACCAGTTTTACAAAACATGCATTTCAGAACATGCATAAAAAATTTCAAACCCGTACTTCAACTATCAAAAAAGCCTTAGGGTTTTGAATAACAGTATGTGTACAAAAATTCAACATGGAGAAATATGAGTTTGAAGTTTTCATTCCATGAATAGCATGATATAATATTCATCGAATAGTCTGAAACTTTTATGAAATGTTAATTAGCTTATTTAAAACTACTTACCTCAAAAAATTGCACAAATGTAGAAAAATTAAACAGTATACTGCCATAATGAATGTATAGAAAAAAACGAATGAAAGATCTATATTTCATAAAACTTTATCTTAATAATTATATAAAAAAATAAATACACACACTTCAGAGCTAATTCCATGCTCAGAGCTAATGCACAATATGTACAAAAGATGTTTAAGCCTTTATTTTTTATTTCTATGATTTTAAAAGCCTTCGCTTGTTAAATATTGTACACGAATAAAAGCAAAATCAGATAACAATTTATAGGTAAAATACATCAGAATGTAAGAACTGTATATGTGCATTTGCTTAAATAAATGTCTTAAAATATTTTAATAATAAAAGTGTTGAATCTCTCACACATGGGATACATATATATCACCAAAAACAAATATATAAAAAAGGGAGAGTTTTTCTATTCTTGCGAATTAGATTTTTAATTATCTGAGTTACAAAATGAGATTTAGTATTTGTGCTTTGGGAGAATACGTTTTGAAGTTTTAATTTCATTCATAATAATATCATAAAAAGCACGCATAAGTTTTAAATCTTGACCAAATCGATTTGATCTTCCCCCAGTAAATAATTCACAAACTAGAATTTTTGCATGAATTGCACAATTCTTTCTTAAAATGATTTATTACTGCATATATAATGTCAATCTCATTGATGCGCATTAGAAAAATAATTAATTCATTTTTTATCAGGCTCTTTTCTAGCAGATAATCTGAAATGTAGGTGTGGTAGTTGCTGTTTAGCATCAAACATTGCTCCATTACTTAATGAAAAATGCAGGTACAGCTTTGAAATTTTGCGAGCATATTTATAAAGATTCTGGGTATCAAATAAGCCAATAAAAATTTTTTCGACAGTTTAATGATTTTTACGGTATTATATCGCCTTAAAGCCAAATATAAATTCTTCGAAAGAAATAATCATAACCTATTATAGCATAGTAATCATGATATATAGACTCGCCATACATCCGGGCTTGCCGTATATATATATATATATATATATATATATATATATATATATATATATAGGCCCGGACACTCCTGTTTTTTTAGTGCTGTCTGGAATAATATCCTAAGTCCCAAAAATACCCGGGATTTTGAAAAAATTTTGTAAAAAAAATTGTGCATGTATATATTTGACATCACACTTTTAAACCTTCCTTTTTACCTTGAGACAAATACTGACGTCGATTTTGATGGAGGAAGTGGCTACCGGTTTTGCCAAAACTTTTTATTTGCTCATTTGGCACAAGCAACTCACAACAAGAGAAGGCTCAAGTTGTTAATTAAATTATAGAATATTCCAATATTGATGGAACATATTTGATGTATGTACATTGTTGAGTTAGATCATTCAAAGCGAAAGGGTAGATTATTGGTTCAAGTTCTGAAAAAGTATAAGACATTATTAAAGAAGTGTGTGTGTGTGTGTGTGTGTGTGTGTGTGTGTGTGTGTGTGTGTGTGTGTGTGTGTGTGTGTGTGTGTGTGTTGTGTGTGTGTGTGTGTGTGTGGAAAGCGAATTGAAAAGACTATTTTCATGTAGCAATATTTCTAAAATAATTAAGTTTGCGATGTGTCTGCCAGGGACATCTGCACTAGTTAAGAGAATTTTTTCAATCATGGAACATTTAATCTGCAGGAAGGAATAGCATTTTAGAGTATCTACTGTTAAACATCCCTAAATGTTAAAATTTCTTTTAGGAATTTTACTGTATAATTAAAAAAAATATATAAAAAAAGGCATGTCTTATTATCAATACAACTGAATAATAAAAAGTGTAATGTTTAAGTACACTATTAAGACTTAATTAATTTAAAAAATATATCCTGGGGGGGATTAAAAGAAAGATAAATTTATTAATATTTCCTGGAACGCTACTAAAATCCAACAACTTAGCCATATAAAAAATCTTCCCAACTGTCGTTTACCAACCAATTTACATCCTAGCTTTGCACGTTTTAATTTTCATTCAAAATTGCAGTTATTTCCATTGGTATTGTCTATAAATGACTTATGTTGTTTATTTAAGGGGACATGGTACGATTTATTGTTTTCTTTTTTTTAAATCTATGAGGATATTTATATACCTTCATTACCTTTAACAAGTAATTCATGAAAAGGCCTAAATAATAAGAAAAAGGTTATGTGAATAGTATAACACTAATTCTATGTATTAAATATAATTACTTTCACTCTAAGACAAAAGAAAGATTTACTAAAAAGAAGTTATTCACATGAAACGAAAATCAATAGATGTGATGCATATGTATAGAAAAAAAAAAGCAATCAGAAATTTAAGAAAAATTTATTTTTTTAATCGGAAAAATACAGTATCACATAACGAAACAATCAAGGATTCATTAGTCCACACATGATCAGATACTTATGCAAATTATTATTATTTGGAATTCATTCGTAATGTTGATAGTTGTCCTCTTGAGGAATTTCTTGCCAAGCTTTTTTCGATTGTTAAATTTATTTGATGAGACTTTAGTGAACTTCCGTTCGCGTTAGGGAGAGAATTATACAATTGAAAAGCCATCTGCAAAAATCAACAAGCTTTTTATTATTATTTTTAATTAACTTTTTTGTCATATAGCCAACGGGAAGATAGTCAGTCATAATCTATTCTAATAATTATTACTAAAGATATTTATTAACGCAGATACTTGGCTCAGTTCCATAAACTTGAGCCATAAGGCTCCTATCCCTGTTTCTAGATACATGAACAATTCAAATATAAAATTTACAGCTAAATTTAGCTAAGCTAACATCAACACGTCTAATTGCTATCTTCCACCTCAAACTCGACTCACTTAACAATAAGTAGTAATATACATTTGCATAAATTGTGGTTCTTTTAAGAAAAAGGTTATCAAATCAATTTACTGAAAGTAGCTTCCCCTAAAGGACTAGTAGAAGAATCCTTTACAAGATCCATCGAGGTTCAAAGGCCCCATTTTATCTGACCCAAAATCATTTGGAGACAACTGGTGGAGTAGTTTGCAAAGAAAACATTGAAAAGAACACACAAAGAAAAACATCAAGGGCAGTTGGCAATGATGCAAGTGACAGTATCCAAGTGATCAAGGTCAAAACTTGTAGCCAATGTTACATCTGTCGAGTCATGATTTAGTATTCTTATGCTACTTATTCTTAAATAGGACTGATGCATGGTAAAACTTGTTGAGACTCAAAATCTTCATGTTAATGCGATGGGAGAATTTAAAGAAGAATTTACCACACATACACACAGCTCAGGTATAATCTTTGTCACATGTCCATGACTCAAAATTACAAATTCCGTCACCAACAGTCCTCTCGCTGCTTCTAAATGTGATTTTAATAAACATTCAATCAATTGTTAAAGTATCTAACTACTGCGACAACTTTAAAAAAAAATAGAGATAAGGGGATTTTTCGTGGTTTTTAGATTTGCTTAGTAAATTTTAAGAAAAATATGCTAAAATATTAAGAAGATAAAAATAAATTATTATTACTAAAATAGGAAAAAATGGGTAAAATTTACAAAAAGTAACATACACGGGGCCCATTCTGTACCAAAAGTTTATGAACAAATTATCACTTTTTCAATTCTGGTGTGTTGCTATGTTATTCATTTTTTAAATGATCTTCAGGATAAGAGATATTTTAGTTTTTACAAAAACTAGAGCACTTTATCTGAGTTATTATACGAAATTGCTTAAAATGACAGTGATTATATTAGCATAAGGGGCTGTCAATTTTGTAATAAAACAGTGATTGATAAATCTTAATGTTAAAACACTTCTACTATTATACAAAACATACACAAAAAATTTCAGTTTTTTCAAAACTTTTTTAGAAATCACTGTGCCCGTTTGAGCATTTTTAAAAAAATGCATTTCGAGTAATACGCGTTTTAAAGTATGACATCTTGCTTAAAGTAATGGCATCTGCAGAGAGATGGCCTATAAAATAAAATTACACAAAAATTGTCAATTTTTGGCAAACGTTACAATTTTAGGGTAGTTGGATACTTTAAGTGTGGTAGGTTATTATCCAACTGAAATGCTCAGAAAAAAAGAGCAATACTGAGGCACAGTTCATCGCCTATGCACTGACATATTGCAATGATGTTAGGGATGACAACCAAAAGGACACAGCTATCAAATAGCACTCCAAATCATATTCTCTAGTTGTCGGCCTGTTAAATGGGGGATAATCAGATCATTACCTTACCATTGCTCTGGACGCCTGTAGAGATGTCTTCGCTAATTATCGTGGATAATTTCCAAGTGAGACTCATTGCCGAAAACCGTTCTATTCCAATCATTGAAAACCCAAGTTAAATGAGACCGGCGCTTCTATAAACGCTCTTGGCGGTGTGCAAAAGGGAAAGGCAATAGGTACAATAAGCGCCATGAACTCCATTCTCTGAATCAGAGGATTTTACTCTCTCTAGTATCCAAGCTACATTCATCATTTACCGCCCACTTGTATAATAACTGGAACTGATGGACATTAAATTCAACTACGTATATCAAAGTCTATTCAAACATTGCTGTCATCGTCACCTGATTGTGACTTTGATTTACGAGGTTGTTCATTGTCTTGCACCAAGGTAAAGCGATAAGTGTCTTCTTATTAAAATTCAGACTACACCAAAACATAATCTGTGATGAGAAAATATTTTGTCACTTATATTGGTTCTTATGGTTAAGGAACATAAACTTATTGATCATATTGTATTGTTAAAATCAAGAAATATAGCATACTCTTCAGTTAACGTAAGAAATATTCACAATTTATTTACTCTTACAATAAAGGGAAGGAGATATATTGTACGTCTTTTTTTTCTTGCAGAAAAAAAAAAAGAAATTGATTATTCCAAAAGAAATACCGTATTTACTCTAATCTAAACCGCACTATCTTTCCAGTGTTAATGCTGCTGAAAATGGGGTGCGGCTTAAAATTGAAGGCAAAACATTTGTCGGATGGTGGAAATTGAGTTTCCATCTTTCAAAATTAAAAATGTAACCGTAGCTTCCACTTGTGTCGACGACTTATCTATCCTATTCCGCCGTTTATCTCCAGCATTCAGTCTATACTAAGCATCGCTGTCTGTTTGTAATTTGGAAATTTTTTATACGCTTTATTTTAATCACCATAACATCAAAGATATCGATAATAGCAGTAAGATGAGTTCATTATGATGGAAGTACGAAAAGGGAGACAATTTTATATGCAGAAAAGAACGGAAACATAGCAGATGTCCCTGAAAATGTGACTCTGATGGAACAAATATACTTCGATGGTGCAAACAAAATGATATAATTTTTGCTTATAAATGTTCAACGGTCTTTAACACACAATTCATTTACATTCTTCTATAATACATTCTTTTAAAAAAAATGCTGCATAACAAATGTATTGGATGGCACGGAAGACGATACCGTGTAGTACCAGTTCGGACGTCAGTTGGGACAATGGGAGTGACAAATAAGTATCAAAAAATTATACTGACGGTTAGGGTAGTTATAGGTTCATGTATGCATTTGAAAGTTTTAATGCTAGTAAAAAATATTAATTATTAACTTATTATTTTTCATTACATTTTTAAAAATATCTTGAGTATCGAATATAGATGAATATTTTACACAATTTTTATTTTTCTCAAATCGTGTAGAGAATGCGGAGGGGTGCGGCTTTAAATCGATGACAACATTTTTTAACAAAAACAATTTGAAAACTTAGGGTGCGTCATAGATTCCATGACGGCTTAGGTTCGAGTAAATACGGTAATATTTAAATATTGAATAGAAATTAATAAGAGATAATATATATGGCACAAAATAGGTTATTTTCTTTAGAAAATAGATTATACATATGTTTTGAACGGTGTGATATATATTATTTTAAAAAATCAACATAAGCACTAGTTTTTCTGAGATTGAATGTATTTTTTTAAATAAAAAAATTGTTTTGTAACTGAATTGTATAAGCCTTTATTTAGCTATATATTCATCAAATATGTCTTTCCTAATAAAAAAATAAATAATGAAATGAAGAGTTATTGGTATCTAAAAATTATAATAAAATATCGAATTACACGAGATAAAATTTATTCCGTAATGAAATTCCTCTTCAGAAATTAGATAAAAAGACTTTAACATATAATTTTGTCATCTCTTCAGCAGATTTCTCAAGGAAAATGGAAGAAATAATTTTCAAAAACACGAAGAGTATATATAATGGACCATATTAAAATTGTTCATTATGAAACATGAACAAAAAGGAAACCACAAAACAAGAGAAAAAGATTTGGAGATCTCGAGGGAATAATAACCATCTCACAAATGGCTTAAAGTTTTGAATAATTAAAACATTTTTAGTTACATTACTAAGTTACTTTATTGCTTATACATCAAGATGTGATTTAGTTATCAACTGACAAAAATATACATTTTTATGAGAATGCTGTCTCAATTTATATAAAAGGATTTAATGATAAATTTTCCTCTATCATACCCTAAGAAATAAAATATTTTCTTTCAGATATTGGTTTGGAAGTGATACAAGCAAAAACTCACTAACCATGCTCTTTATATTTACAAGTGCATGAAACTAAACAAATATTTTCCAGATATTCTTTGAGATATTTTTGTGACTGAATTACTTGAAATCAACTCAAAATCAGATTTCTGTTAGGCATTTTAATATTCATTCTCCAAGACATACCATTAGAAAAAGCAATCAATGTTTTCGTTGTCTTGAGAAACGAATATAGAAATTAAACTTTTATGCTATCAATTTTTTAAAAAATTTAGCAATAAGCTAATAGAAATTTTAAAAATATTCTATTGTAAAAAAACTGTAATTCAATTTCTTCCTTAAACGGTTGCATATTGACACCTAAGCCTTTGCAGACACTGCAAGTCCCCAGATGTAAGAGCCATTTCATGGTGGCGCCATGAAAGAGCGTGTGGCGGCTAGTAACGGCTAGTAACGGCCCTCGCCTCCGAATTGCTTACTGGCACTACCCTCTCCATATGAGGACTTTGAGTCTCGACAGATTTGACGTAATTTAGTCCGTCTACACCAGGGATGGCGAACCTTTTTGAGACGTGGGTCAAATTTGTTCATATTTTTTTTAGTACTAGGCTCGTGGGTCACTAATGCCCATTTGAAACAGAGTTAAGCTTAAAAATTTTTAACTGGATATTTTTAAAACTAAACATCTTTAAAAAATTCGATTGGCTTAACGGGTAAAATTGGACGTGGTTTGACGATTTGAAAATTTTTAGTGGGGTTAAAAATTCTTTATGGTTGGTGCAAATGGCAATAAGTGTTTGAATGAACAAGGAGTAACGAAAAACAATACAATTTGTATTATGATATACAATATATATTGTGAAATATTATTTATTGCTGTATACATATACATATGTATAACAAAATTGATTATAAAGTATTAAAAAAATGAAATATCTTTTGCTGTTTAATTTCAGACAGTTTTTTAATATTAGATTCATATTTCGAATTCATTAGTTTAATGCATTTTGCAGTTAATTAATTCTTTGTCAAGTCCATTTCTATTAGAATATTTTACAAAGTTCGTTGAAGAAAACAATTTTCCACTCGAATATGTGGACCCAAACATTGTTAAAAGAGCATTAACTAGTGTTTTTATTGATATAAAATCATTTGGTAAGGATACCCATACGTTTAATATAATATTTTCAATTTTTACTGTGGAATCAATATTCACACAATTTTCTTCTACTTCAGAAATCAAGTCTTCAAATTGTGTTCTCCACACTACGCTGCTTCGAAATTCAACTGATTCTATTTGTAAATTATCGATACTTAGCCACATAAATTCGGTTAACTCCATTGTTTCAAATTCTGCTTTATATGGATATAAAATAAAGTGAAATGTATTTTCCAAACTTTTAAATTGATTGAAACAAACCTCAGAAAAGCTTGTTTTATTTCTTGAATAATCATTAAATATTTTTAATTGCATTTTTTCGAATGGGAACGGAGTTATTAAAGTTATTGTAAAATGGTTTTGTAATTGAGGAAAATATTTCGTGATTTTCGTTTCCAAATCCTTAGTAAAGATGTAAAGTTTCATCATAAATATTTTAATGT
Organism: Trichonephila clavata; assembly: GCA_019973975.1. Lineage (NCBI taxonomy): Eukaryota > Metazoa > Arthropoda > Arachnida > Araneae > Nephilidae > Trichonephila > Trichonephila clavata. The sequence goes on from BMAO01037303.1 coordinate 12,138, forward strand.
TTTCAAACATCATTAAAACAAGTAGTTCATGCCCTTAAATATTTTATTCACTGCATTGAAATGCTGAGTGATGTCGCATAAAAAAATTAAATCATTTAACCAATGTATATTGAGTCATTAATCGAAACTATTGTCTTTTTCAATTAAAAAAACTTAAAATCTTTTAATAACGTTACAAAGCGATTAAGAATTTGACCGAAACTAAGCCATCGCACATTGTTGTATGTGGAATTCCCTGAATATTGGAAATTATATTTGCTCTAAAAATTGTGAGAGTGCTCTTGCGTTTATAAAGTTAATTATTTTTATTACAACTGGCATTAAACTGGAAAATGTGTTTAAATCATGCTTCGCACTTAAAACTTTCTGGTGTACTTTACAATGAATTCAGTCAGAGAATGTGAAATATTTTGCTTAAGATACTGAATCAATCCAATGTTTTTCAATGCCATACTAGGTTGACGGTCTGTTGTAATAGAAACTATTTCCTGAAAGTCAATATCCATTTCTTTAAATGCAATATCAAATTCTTTAAAAATATCAAGCACCAGTACACTTCCCTTTCAATGTTATTAGTTTTATAAACTCTTCATTCATTATATATTTCCATACTTATACCGAACAAAAACTGCTAATTATGAATAACCATTTACATCATTACTCTCATCTAAAGTGAATACATTTATGCATAATTTAAGTCGTTATGTATTAGCGCGCGAAGAAATATTTTTTTTCTTGTTCTATTATTCGATCTTTGTGATTATATTGCGGCTCATTTATAAGTTTTATAATTAAGTATTTTTCTTTAAAATCAACAAACAATGTAGGACTACATTCTGAAAAACGATTTATTTATTAATTCTCTTTCTGAAAAATAATTCTCGTGGCGAGCAATGCAATGGGCAACTTGGAAAGTAGCACAGCTGTAATGTTATTTTTTGCAACCAAAACTCTTTTTAAAACACTGATTTTTAAAAAAAATTCTCTTTTTTCTTTTGTAAATTTCTTTCTTCATCTGTTGACATGCCGAGATTGAAATTCAACGCTTCAAAATGTCTTTAAACATTAAACTAAGTGTAACGCAAAAAACAACAACAACAAAAAAAACGAGCCTAAGTGTGTAGCTTGAAAAAAGAGTGGAATTTTCAACAAATGTTTTGGTGACTCATCCCATGGCTCCTTCTCTATCCACTTGACCAGTTTCACCTTAATCGATCACGCCAGTTTAGTCATTGAGTGAACACGTGCAAATGCATTCTGCTGGAAAAATGTTGAATCAACATCAAGTTTCTTTAGAAACCTCAGACATTATACGCACGAAAACCTTTCAAATATTAACCGAGGCTTAAAAGATGAAACTTTGTCGCGTGCAAGTGTTTCAATGGCATAAGCGGTTTTCAGGAGGATGGGTCAGTGTGGACGATGGATGAACCTGCTGGGCACCCAAGGTCAGCAATTACTGAACAAAACCTTGCCAAAATTCGAGATATCAGTGAGTTCTTAGTCACATCAGTGGTCAGACTGTTAATCAGCAATACGACATTAAAGTACTTAAGTGACTTCGTGAAAAAATTCAGGAAAAAAGGCCAGAATTGGGGAGTGATGAATAGCTGTTGGACCAAGACAAATCCCCCGCTCACACGGCCCTATCTGTTAAGCAGTTTCTGACCAGCTAAAAGATTACTGTGATTGCGCATCCTCTTTATTCCCCTGATTTGGCACCATGCGACTTTTTTAAATTTCCTACAGTTAAATTTTGCTTAAAAGCAACTCATTTTACCTCAGTTCAAGAGGTTCAGGCAAAAACGGAGAATTTCCTGAAGGGTCTTCCAAAAATCTCGTTCCAGAACTGTTACCAGCAATGGTAGCATCGAGTGCAGAAGTGTGTAAATACTGTGGGGAACTACTTTGAAGGTAATAATATCACGGAGAACTGATTCTGTAAGTACAATGATTTACTGGACCAGTCTCGATTTGTTTGTGTCACTCCTTGTATGTACGTGAAGACACTTTTTCATTTCAAATTACACATATAACTATTTTATTCCTTTCAATCACACCATATTTATCAGACCAATCAGCTTGATATAGCCTGGAACTTGTACGGCTTGCTTTTAATTTTTTAACCGTTGTCATAGTACAGGGCTACAATTAAGAATATTTATACTTAGAATACAATAATTTGAGAAGAAATTTTGTATTAACGCACCTAATATACAAATACATCAATACCCATTACTTTTAAATGCGTTCGAAATGGATGCTACTGACTGGTACAGGCGCGCCTTAAACTGCGAGCCAAAAAGTGCTAGTATCAAGAATAGCAAACATGCACATGGGCCTAGTGGCGCATCACAAGGTGAAACAGGGAGGGGACGATATAAGTGCTATGGAAGTCTTTTTCTACAAACATAACTGAAAATAACCTTACAAAAATGCATTTTGTCCGAAGAAAGTGCTTTAAATATGGTTATTTGCTTTGGTTTGTCGATATTTTTTTCAAAAAAAAAAAATTTTTGAGTAAAATTATACATTTTATTTGATATTTTGTAAACACTCTCTTATTTTGTTTCAAATACTACATACTTTCATATACGTTTGTTGTCATTTACGTAACTTTGGAACTGAAATGGTTCAAACTGACGGTTATAGACAGCATTTAAATTGCTTTTGTGTCATTGCAGTGCTTGAAAAAATACATATAGAAAAAAAATCCACACAAATTAGAAAATTTAAAGGAATCCACATGAATATAAACAAGTGATTGCCAAGCAATCGTGGATCAGTTAAAAAGCTTGCGTGGGTCAGTGTCTGACCACGGGTCATAGGTTCGCCATCACTGGTCTACACCATAGGTTCCCTACCTTTTTTGAACTGGCACCCCCCTTTTCTACTGAATATTTCGATACCACCCCCTCCCACTCTAAAGAAATAAGAGTGTACGTAATACATGGTGAAAAAAGAGATAAATTTTAAATATATTCTATTACTAATAGAATATATTATTTAATTTAATTTTTTTCAAAAGCCCCAATTTTTTTACTTGCTAATCTGAAATAGTTATTGCCACAATTATATTTAAATGTGTAATATTATATATTTAGTCATAGATAGGATATTCTTGGAATTGAAACACGCTACTGAATTTCTTCTTTATTTAAAAGAGTGAAATAAAAGTTTTAGCTTACCTATTAAAAAGACAGGCAGATGTTTTGATGATACGAAGTAATTCATAATAAACTATTGCTTTCAAAATAAATATAAATTGACAGTTTCAGCCTTTAAAGAATCACTCGTTAATTCCTGGTCAACATATTTAAATTATCTTTCTTGAATAATATACGTAATGAAATGCAGTGGACGAAACATTTTCTCTACGTTTCACAAAGACACACGTGCACTACAGAAATTAAAATGCACTATATCATTCAATTTAATGTAGGTCTGAATAATGTAATCTTTAAGTTTTTCATCCTCTTCCCAAACTACCGAAATATGTGAATTTTCGTATGATATAGAAATAATTTAAATGCATATAATTAACGTAAGATAAACAGTATTAAAGTTTACTTTTGTTAGTATATAATCAGCGTGTTTTTTTAGTCTATTTTAGACTATATTCGGTTAATCTGTCCTAAGCCCCTCCGGGCCATCTCAATGCCCCCTAATTTTCTCTGGGTCTTTTACTGCTCCCCTGAAAGCCTCAAACGGGCGTTTGAGGCTTTCAGGGGGGGGGCAATAAAAGACCCAGAGAAAATTAGGTGGCGTTGAAGTGGTACGGAGAGATTTGGGCAAATTAATCAAAAAGGTCTTTAGAAAAAAGCTGAGTATGTACTAACAAAAGTAAACTTTAATACTGATTGCATCATAGGTTCCCAACCTTTTTGGAACTGGCACCCCTTTTTCTAGTAAATATTTCGATACCACCCCTTCCCCTCTAGAGAAATAAGTGTATACATAATACATGGGGAAAACAAGAGTAAGTTTAAAAAAATTATTACTAAAATAATATATCTTTTAATTTAATTTTTTTTCTAAAGCCCCAATTTTTTTATTTGCGAATCTGAAATATCTATTGCCACAAACATATTTAAATGTGTAATATCATACATTTTAGTCATAGGTAGGATATTCTTGAATTGAAACACACTACTGAATTTCTTCTGCATTTAAAAGAGTGGAATAAAAGTTTTAGCTTACCTGTTATAAAGACAGGCAGGAGTTTTAATAATACGAAGTAATTCATTATAAACTATTGCTTTCAAATAAATATAAATTGACAGTTCCAGCCTTTAAAGAATCACGTTAATTCCTGGTTAACATATTTAATTATGTTTCTTGGATAATATACGTAGTGAAATGCAATGGACGAAACATGCTTCCTACAGCTCACAGACAAAGACAACACGTGCACTACAGAAATTAAAATGCACTATATCATTCAAATATAGAAATTACGGAAATAAAAATTCTTAAATAACTTTTTCTTCGTCTGATATATAAATGTTTGTATAAATAAATATTTGATATTTTTTCAAGTTTATGAAGTACTTGTAGTTTCTTGTAATAATATCATTTATGAAAACATGCAGTTTAGCGTCAAAAGCACAAATGAGATCCTTCACAAGGATTACTTCATAGTGGAACTTTGTTATTTAGGACTAAAATGCAAACATTTTGATCGGTGGCGTGCCCAAATATTGTGTCGCGTGCCATCAATGGCATGCATGTCACTGGCTTGCCATCCCTGTTCTATACAATAACGATTACTTAATCGTTAAAGGTATGAAATACAGCACTCGAAAATTCTTTGTGCCGATTCTAGCTGCTTTTAATAAGTTTTTGAATCTCTTATAACTTCTTTGCAATGCCGTGAGAGTGTGTACCCTTCATTACTTGCTTTTAAACGTAGAATTTTGATGGTGTATTTTTGTTAGCATTTTAGATTATTAACAAATATTTTTTAAACTTATTTTCAAGCAATGACTCTGCAGGAATGGTAGAACAAACTGTAAATAAGAAAGATTTATTCTTACAGTGATTTGACTCTTTATTTAACTAAGCGTTTGACTAAGGAAAACAGTGTTGCACAAACTCGTGACAAGTTATTAATTTGATAACAGAAGTAAAGTGCTAAAACAGCACAGGAAATAGTATCACGTGACTTTTGATTACTCCAGCATTATGATATCCTTGAAGTTCAAGTAAAAAAGTTAACTGTGTGCCAGTACAGATGCAAAACATATTCTTTTTTCTTCCTTTTTCCTTCCTGTTTAACGAATGTAAGTTATATGAGCAATTATAAATTATATCATCTGTCTTTCCTTATTATTAATCAATTAACCTTCCGCAATAGGGATAAACTGTATTTTTCGAAAGGTTTTAGCTATTTATGATCAATTAATTTATAAAATAACTTTCAAATTGTTTATTTTACACTTTAACGGTTTATCATTAATTATTTCATAAAAGAACTAGTTATCTCATAGAATAACTATGTAAAGTATAAAATTTTTCATCTATTATATACTTAAACTGACTTGTCTAGTTATTTCATGAAATACCTAGTTATTCTATGAAATAACTGAATTATTTACACTGTAACGGTAAGATAGCCATACTTTTTGGATACCCTATATATTGTATGCTATTTGACACCAACAGGTTTCGTGTTACACTGAATATATTGTTTAATTATTATTATATGTTAGACATTTCAAGAAAAAAATTTATTTTAGGATCCAAATTTTTTATGGTCCTTAAGTTTTTCCAACCACGCGCCATGATCTAAAGTAAATAAACTGATTCGAACCCGACCTTTGTGTGAGTTTCGAGATTTGTAGTTGGCAACGGCTGCAATGTAGATCTAACTAACTTGGCTCGTGTAAGTATTTAAGGAGACCGAGGTTGGTTGAGAAGAGATCGTCGGTTTTCGGACAAGGTGATTTTGCTCTTCGATTGAGGGCATATGGGATGTGTGCAGCTGGTTTGTTGAAGGGTTCGAATCAGTTAACCAAAGTCTGGCTAAATTATATTTTGATGATTATATTTTTTTTAAACTTAATGTTTTAATTGCTCCAGTGGCGAGCAAATTCACTTCACTTATTTTAAAAGAATAAAAAATGTTTTAACGAAACTGCTTTATTACTATGCCTCCTCGACATTAAATTTCGCTGCCAAGCTTTGCTTACGTTAATTCACCATGAAGAATTATATCATTATACATTTTATTTTTATTAGTAATTCATTCTATTTCTCCTTCATTGAACTGCCATGAATCATTTTAGGATTATTTATTAATAAAAGATATTAATATCTACCATTTAAAATACAAAAAAGGAAAATACAAAATGCCAAAACCACATTAGGAGCCTTGCCAAAGGAACTGTTTTGGAATTTGGACACACTCAGAAAAAGATTCAATTCACAGAAGAATGATGACGTTTTGCCGCAACATGACACAGAATCTGGGAACTTCTGAGCTGCAGACTCTTCAACCATTTGAACTACTGAGTGGATATTCCATTTGGAAGAATTCCATTCAAATTCAGGAATATTCACATTCTTTCTCGTATTCTGTTTGAACGAAAAGGAGTGGAATTTTACACAACAGTTACTTTTATTTATTGAAAGAGAAGTATTAAACACTGGGCAGCCGGTGTCTGCGATATGATCTGAAGTGAAAAAACTGAATTCACGGACTGAGTATAACAATGAAATGATAAACTTTCAAAATAAAAAGAATAGGTGTAAAAAAAAACCCAAATATTTGAGAAAGAATAGCAGGATTTCTAACTGCTTACATTGCACTCATATTTTTTTCTTCTCAACAAACCAAATAAGACTTTTAATTGTGAAAACAGCTTTGGGCAGGCTCGAGCTTTTAATCTTTGGAACCCTGGGATAACGAT